>JASXSY010001682.1:0-102148 GCA_034509805.1 Sipha maydis
TTTGAAACCCCAAAACCCTTCTTACCAATGCCACTGCACACACACTCTCTCTCTCCTACGAATAATCTCTGTTATGATGTGTGTTCATACACGTATATATCGACACATCAGGAAACCACGTTTACGCGCTATATACTATTATCATTATTTTACGCCCGCGAACGGAAACTATGTATTATATATGTATAACGATCCGGTATAAAATATTTACGATTAATAAATACGCTTCAAAAGTTTTGTTTTCAATTTGATCACCATGTTATGAGCCCGATGATTTACGAATTTAAAAGAATTCAAGTTTCCATGTACTCATAAACTATCGTTTATAAATTTTATAACCAAAAAAGTATAAAATAGGAGAGGTATTATCTGCTCTTGTGATTGATCATCATCTCATAAATATGTCACTATAGACTACTATAAATAATATATACCATGGATTTTTCAAACTGCGTTATTTATCAAGTATTGTGTATAGGCAACTAATTTGTAGTTATAATATTTGTTGCATTTGAAATTGGTATTCAATATATGCATATTGGATGATTAAAAAATAGTATTATTTAAATTTGCCAATTGGCAAAATCAAATTGTTTTCTGACACGTAACACCATATTACATGTAGTTTTTAAGGGAAATTGTGAAGTTATTTGGATTTGTAACGATTATAACGTATTATTTATTTAAGTAGTAACTAGACACTGTTGCCTTACATAATCGCTATTATTATAAATTTATTTTCAATTTTATTTCTTTGATACCCATAAAATTATTTTGTTATTACCTTTTTATGTTGGCATGTAGATGTTTTAAAGGTGTGGATGTTTTATAGATAGTAAAAAAGAACATTTTAAGAGCTATAAAAACCATCTCACATTGATTTTAATAAGAATATTTTAAACACCTCTATGTTTTAGATTCTTAAATATCTCTACATAATGTGTACTCTTACATTTAAAAATAATTGAACATTTTTGTATTATTATTTATAAACAATTTAAACAGATATTTTAATGTTATCTTTGAGTATAATATATATTTATCGATTTGTAAATATGTACAACATCTTTATAATTTGCTAAATTATTTAATAGTTTTTGGTTAGTTTTAGGTAGTGATATAAATAACATAAGACATTTAGCATAAAATCAATATTTTTTTTGCATACCATTTGTAAAATATTTTATAATTGTTTGTAGGTAATTATAGAGACACATTATTGTACTGAGTACAAGTCTTGTAACTTGTAGATTATTTATAGTTATTTCTCATTTCGTGTTAATGGTTTAATTTTTACTAAAATTTTAAATAAAAAAAATCAAATTATTAATAAAAGTAGTAGTTATATAAAAACAATTGAAAATCTTATAGTAAATAATTTTAAAACAGTGACGGTTAAATGACTTATTATATTTTTATAAAGGTTCACAATTTTTTAGATAAAAAATTGAAAACAAAGATATTTTCATTCAACAGAGTACATAATTAGATAGTCAGATACACTCACATGTATAAAGCAACATTAGGCTATAACTGAAATAAAACAAAAAAAAAATATTTGTTAAATAACATATTTATGCAATAAATCGCATTTAATTGTTATGGTTTCTAAAATTACCTTACACGCTTATTAAACATTAATCCATTAAGTGAATTCATAGTTTTTGAAATAATTGTCCTTATCTAAATCAATTTTATAATACTGGTAACGTAAATAATCATACTTTTACACACATTCATTAGGCATTGACATATACTAGTATGCGGGTTACAAAAAAGTTTTTAAACTTGCTAAAAAGCCGCACAGGTTTACGTTACCTTTTATACCAGTGGCTAATGATTATACATTTATAATGAGGTAGTGAGCTTTATTAAATAGTAATAGTTTTTTAAATAATCATTTAATAATTTTTAATTTTAATTTCTCTTTAAATTATTTTATTATAAAATAAATTCTGAACAATCAGTATTAAGAATTAAATAAGATAATTTCTTTATAAGTAAAAATGTTGACGTTCAGCGAAGTGTGCATAGATCAGCTAATTATACCTATATATATATATATATATATATATAAAGACCAAACAACAACATTGTTATAGTATACTTATAGTCAAGAAAAAATACCAAACAAATGTTTAAGGAAATCGTAACATGTTTTATTAGTTGAAACTATCGTGGTGACAACAAGTAGGAACAGATTATGAAGTCACTCCAGTTACTTAGATTATCATAATTATTGTTATTATTTTTTATTTGAACAAACATTTCTATGTAGAGAATGTCTAAAGAAACGTCTTGTTGCTGCAGTGCATTGGGTGTTTTTCACTACTCTTTACTCTTTACGTCCTTATGAAATTCTCGCCAATCAGAGGGAGTCGGTACAAAAACACTGTGTCTAATTAAAATGAACGCAGATGCGTGCAAAAAATACACTAAAAATAAATCAAGAAAAAATCTGCACGAAACAGTGTTTGGATTGGGGGAGGGTGCTTTTTATGTGTGTGGCCCGTCGCCGCGACGACCCGTCACCGCAACCGGTTCTTGGACGAACCAAACGTGGCTAATGTTATTGCTTTGCTGGGCCTATATAAAAATAATAAAAACCTAAATAAAAATAAAACGTCCACGTTTATTCTTGGTGAGACCACTGTCAAAAAAGGGAAAAAATATGAAATGAAATAAAAAGTATCGGTCTTAAAATATCGTTTAACGACCGGCGGCGGCGGACGGAAAAAAAAACACTGAGCGTCCATTTATACATATTTCGCTGTGAATTTTTTTATTTCGAATAATATAATCATATTTTACGACTTATTAAAAAAATCACGGACACCAAAACGACACCCGGCGACACGATAGAATAATTGGTAATTTTTTTTTGGTTTCGCTCCTATACATCTATAAAGATTTTTTTTAAACTTCTATTTCCCCTTCTCCTCCAAATTCTCCTTCCGTCGTAAAAAACGCCTTTATAACTGCCTTTCACCATGTGTCGAACACGGCCACGGCGGCACGGGATTCGGTTGTTAAACTTTTATTAGCTTGACTCTAAGACACTCCCGAAATTTTTATTTCCAGCCGCTCAACTCCGCCTTCTACGACGAACCGACACATGAACAACACATCATGATTTCATAACATATTTTTTCCTCTCGTAAAGAAACATTACTCTGGTTTTTGTTGTTTAATTTCGACATGTTAAGCATAATGTTTAATAATACGTACGCATATGCGGTTGTGCGGGGATTAATATTTTTTTATTCCCATTGAACTGGGAGCTGTATTCGTGTAATCCAAGAATGATGCTGTTTGAGGTGATGAAGCACAAGAAAAATTATATTTAATCAACCGACATTTTAGTATTTTCAATGAAAAATAAAAAAATGAAACCAATTTTTCTTTATTTATGCGACTAATGAAATGTTTTTTATATAATTTTTTTAAACACTTCTTTTTTGTCGGACTAAAAATAAATTCTATAATACAGCGTCTGTTTAAAAAAAATATATATCTATATAATGTATATTCAAATAGAAAATCAATTAAATACTATATTCTTTAAATTAATGAGTGACAGCCATTTATTGTGTAAGATGCAACTCTGTACATTTAACCGTGAAAGGATGTTTCTTATTATTCGCATCTTACCTATTTGCACGTTACAGATTTATCAAGTTGTTCATGTTTATTTTTATAAGTTTAAAATTATAATATTTTGAACTCGTTACAATATTTGTCTTATGATATATACGAGCACAGAATCTTAAGTATTTTAAACTTTTCTTCATGTCGTATGATATAAATGTACAATTTAAATAACTATAGTACCATAATTAATTTTTTATGAGAATTAAAATTTTATATGGCGATGAAAATAAGAAAGTATAATATATATATTATATATAATTAAGTTATTTTAAAAATATTTTTTTTGTATAACTTTGTTCTTATATTTTGGTTAAAGTGTCAATAAATTGAAAAAAGATGTTTACACAAAGGAATTATGCCTGTACAAGAACGTAGAAACATAAAGTTTCCAAGAGACATAAAAGATGAAACATTGCAGTGTTTTATAGTTTTTCTGTCTGCGTATTAACTGTATGGTAAAACGGAAAGTCTAAGCGAAACTATCCCCTGTGTTGTAGTTCTTCTGTTATTAGAGTCAACACAAGGTTATCAATGTTATTACACATGTTTTGCAATGTTAACATTTTATTCTGATAATAGCTATTGATTTAGAACTCTTGATCAGAGGAATTAGTACGTACATCGTATATATAACATATACCAATATATTATATTGGTATGGAAATAAACAAATGTATTAACACATGGATTGTGAATATGTGTCAATAATTGACGACACATAAAGTTAGTTATAAAGTCATATTCCAGATGATGCACATTTATCGTGTATGTACAGATTTTCAGGAAAAGACTTTTGGAGGTCTTCAAACAAATCTACCCACACACACACACACACACACACACATAGTTAATGGATTAATTTATTAAAAACTGTAGAGTTATAATTTTTAATGTTTCATTAATAATGATAACCTATAGCGTGGCCCAACATTTTTTGAATATTCTTTTCCGTAACATAACAAATAAACAATTTAGTTTCGAAACATTTTTATAACCTGGGTTTTGTAATAATAATATGATTCAATCATTTTACTTAAAAATTATATAATGAACGACTAAAATTTTAAAGGGTTGTTTCTTACCAATCATTCGAAAAAGACCTCGTCAGCGACAAAAAATTATAATGAACTCATGATATAGTAGTAAACATTATTTGACTTGTAAGGGGATGGCGGGGAAACTGAGTACTCCAACTAAATTATCAAATATTCTAGTATACCCCAACTATTTTTTCAATAAAAGACGCTTGGATGGTGCTTTTATAAGTTTTTAAAAAATTACAAAACGTTAATATTTGTATAAAAAACAAACGATTTACAAAATGTGTAGGAATACCTAAGTATTAGTTTTTGATACGTCGGTACATGATAAATGATGATAATGATTCATTTGACATCTTCAGACAAAAAATTGACATACTATATTTATATATTGAGGTTTAAACATTTATAGCGATTTTAACAAGTTATAGTTGGTCATGGTTCAATTCTTTGGTTTGTGGTTACATGATTGAAAGTGTCTTAAGAGGTGTTCAGTTTCACAGTTATATTCAGTTTTTAATTAGGTAGGGACGCAACATTTGTATGTGTCATCAGAGTACTTCTATTATTTTTTTTCCAAATCAAGCACTGACAATTAATATATGTTTCCGATTTTTAAATAGTGATTGGTGAGTTAATTCTAATAAGACAATGATATAAAATATAATGTTATAATATAACATTACATACAATTATTATCTACGATAATAGTAACATTGATCATGAATTAAATTAAAATTTTAAATATCGATAGTTTTATCACATAATAACGTATACCTATTTGTCGCCTGTAAATTATTAATTACCTAGATGAATGTACGTAGTACAAATTCTTGATATTTTGACTTTCTGCAATTTAATTATTAATTAAAAACATAAAGGAAAGATAACCGCTTATATCTCCTGATCTGAAACTATAGCTGCACTTGTCCATTTCAAAAACAGAGTTGTGACAGATAAAAGGGTAAGTACTTGTGTTATGTCATAATTATAAAAATTTCTAGTCGTCCAACAATACTAATAACATAATTTAGCTATACAAAATATTTTACAAATACATTATAATTTTAAAATTATTTTTCTTTTATTATAGGAAAATTTATCAATTATTTTGGAGATCATTACATTAAATATATTTTTTTTAGTATTCAAAATCGCCAAGTAAGAGAACCGAAGTTGTTCAATTAAATAAGTTATAGTTTATCACTAGAGTTTGGTTTTTGAAGGAATTTAATTTTTTTGAAATTTGTATGGTTCAAATGAAACTGCGTTATATACATATATATATATATTATTTATACTAAGACAAATAAGATAAACGAAATCTAATAGTATTCTTTTTGCATTATTTAAATTTAATTTTTTGAAGGCATTTAAATTAAAATAATGCATACATCACGTCGGACACGTGTCTCCAGCACCGACCTTGGTTTTTATTCGAGTTCTACAACTAAGTTCGTACAAATTTGGGGAACAAGCATACAGATTCATACAAATTATATACTAAATATTTAGCAATAAAAAATTACAAATTTCGTATGGGGAGGGTGGGGGGTGCTGGGGATATATACGTCCGAATGGTATTGCCATATATTTGATTTACGAGTTGAAACTGCGACTGCAGCCACTCGGTTCGGATGACCACCCGGTATACTTGTTGATATCCGTGTACATGTCACGTTTGATCTCGAACAGGTGCTCGAAACGTTTCTTGTTGAACGAGTGCTTCCCCATCACGTACGCACGCCTATCCATCTCAAACTGATACTTTACCTGTAGTTCGCGGGTACGCGTTGTATGCACCCATGCATTTTTATTATATAATAAATTGTTATTTATAATAATAAATTAATATTAGTTTGATTTATTAATAGAATGCAGTGCGCAGGTTCACTTACGTAAGTCGGAAGCGACAGATAAGGCGTTGTCTCTACGGTGAAAAATACGCTCACTGTTATTTGTGGAATTGGATATTCCGGTGTAGGTACCGAAAACTCTACCTGCAAAGTTTAAGAACTCTCAAAAGTGGCAATACGTAATTTGATTAATTAGAATTATTTTATGTAATATCTATATAATCATAGATAATGGATTAACATAGAAACAAAGTTTTTTTATTTCTTATGTTTTTTGCTTAATGATCATGATGTCATAAAAACGTTTAATTTTTCGTGAAATAATCGATGATTAATGCAATTCTTAATGATTCACTTTGATTCAGACAAGGCAATACAAATTGCAGCTTATTGGGAAGGGAAGGGAATATGAAGACCGACACGACAAAATTCACTACCCTAAAGTACATTTTTTATACAGTATCTTTCCCGTTCAAGTAAATAAATAAATAATTTTAATGCAGTGTTTACTCTAATTTTTATCTATCAATTAAAATAATAATAATCTATATGACTACAAATTTAATTATTTGTATTTTAACAAATTATTATAACCGATAGTATATTTACAGCTTCTTGATTTTTATAAGAAAACACTCTGGTTATTTAGTGGACTATGGCGTAATACGCCTTCGCTGAAATTCATTACCACTAAACCATACGGATACAATATCATGTGGGCTATGCTAGTCTCTTTCAGATTTTAAGCAGTAAGTACTAATCAAAGTGAATTATGTTCTAGATGACAAAAGACTATTGAAAATCTGATATGTTATAGTTATATGAAAGCGTGAGAATTACGTTTGGATGGTCGATTGTTTACTCTTGTCCCCTGACTAGTAAACGGACTGAAATAATAAAATAAGTTCACCTTGTATTTGTGACAAGTAGAACCACAAGTTATCGTTGTGTCAGTCTTTTCAATAGTGAACAAAAATCTGTGATCCAAATCCCAATTCTGTCTTATGTATTCAGAAATATTCACCAAGGATTCTTGATCATTGAGCCATCTTGATTCGGACGTTAATGAATGATTAGAATCTGATATGGGTAGTAGCTTGTCTCTGCATATTTTCACATACTTTTTATTTGTCACTTTATATTCATGTTCATGATCAGTTTTTGATACATTTAATCTTAAATCAATTTACAACAAATGAATTAGTTACTATTTTGTTTATGTTAAGTTATATTTCATTACGATTTATTACTTTGTTAACTAATATGGGTTCTGAATAATGCATTTTAATTATTAATAGAGAATAAGAGAATAGAGAAGAATATAATTTAATAAAAAGATTGTTTAATATTTTTTTTTCAGTCGATAAAGTTACCATATACTGTAGTTATATATTGAAAGTCATTACATTTATTTTGATTAAAATATTTTATCAATTATTTATTTTTTAATTTTATTACAGAATAATATTTTTTTGTAATAAATAATTATGACGATAATAATAATAATAATAATAATAATAATAATAATAATAATAGATATGAGAACAACAGTAACGATTGTTTTTACTTATAAGTTTTTGAAGAACATTGGAACACATTTTCGGATTCAGCTATGACATTTTTTACCAGATCTTCGGCTGTTTTATTTAAAAAGTATATAAAATTTTCTTCCAATCCATGAGGTACTTTGTATTCATTACACGTTTTATTAAGTTGTTGGTGGATATGAAACGAAATATCAGGTGCTTTTTCATTAGATAAAGGTACGTCATTTTTCCATAAAATAATTACATCGCTAGAATTAGTTGAGATGAATGGCTTATTATATAAAGCCATTAATTTATTGAATATATTTAATGTATTAGCAATTAAGTTAATACAATTAATGAATAAACGTTTTATTGTTTTACAAATACTAAATTATTGATAAAAAAATAAAACAAATTAATTAAGTGACCATGCAACGAATATTGCTTTCAACATGTGACATACAATTTCCGTAAAAATATGTATTTTAAACTAAAAATTATAAATTATTAATCTTTCATAAATTGCGGTGCTATAAAATGGAAAAGTGCAATGGTTTTCAAGCATTTGATTTTCTAGTAAATATTAAAAACGTTGAACATTTTTAAGTACCACGGTACATTTGATCCAACAAAAATCCCTGTAAAACACATTAATGAGTAGTTGATAATAATGATGTAAGATATACTATGCAGGTTTTTAATTTAAAAACATTTAATTCGCTATCTTCCATCCAACATATGAGCGCTGTAATTTTATTAGCCCCGGGCATTACATTCCATAGACCCAGCACCGCTTTTAATAAAATCATGAATATATAAAATGATTATACTTTTATTTCGGTTCAATTGAATTTTTGTCAAATTGATTGAAAAATGTATAATATCCAGAGGTGGATGTATCTTTTTTATGGCTCAAGGCACCAACAATTTGCTGTCCCTATAATAGGTGAACAAGTTACAATACCCCTCCAAAATATCTACTCTAAATATTAAATACAGTAATCCCTCGTTATCCGTGAAGGTTACGTTGCAGTAAACCTACGCGAATAATGAAACCATAAATCAATGTAAAAGGGGAGGTTAGGTTTAATTTTTTTAATTCTAAAAATCAATTATTAATCAACTAATAATTTTTGAATTCATATAACTAATTTATTTATTATTTATTATTATTTATTCAAACATATTAAGAAGAATGGGAAAAATTAGTAATAGATGTTTGCTTCCTCTTATTTTCTACATCTTTGCGAACTTCTTCGTATGGCACCAACAATTCTTCGATTCCTCTTTTGAACTTTAATGTTCTTTCAGTGAGTGAATCTGTATCAAGAACTCGTTAAGTCAGTTGGTTTGCCAATGAAAAACGGTAAAACGTTTTCGCAATCGTAATCGCATTAATAATATGTTATCGTGGACCCAACCGTAGATAATCGAAACTGCGGATAAAAAAAAACACGGATAACGAGGGATTACTGTATATAGACAAAAGTAGTGGACATCAATTTGAATTTAATAAATTTTCAAATTTTTGATACGTTTGATGTTTTTTAATAAAACACTACAAAATTTGCTACACCCAAATTTTGCCACCATAGGCAGCTGCTTACTGTGCATAATGGGAAATCCGCCTCTGATAATAACATTGGTTGTTCGAAATAGTTAGATAAATAAATTAACTGGAACCATAGACTAACACCCACCTTTTAAGATTTACATTATGTATTTTTTATTACATATTATATTATAAAGACTGTTGTTAAAAAAAAAAAAAAAAAATACCGTGAACATATGAAATAAAATATGTTTATGTAAAATTCATCTTTTTCTTTTTTTTTTAACGTAAAAAATATTATATTTTTTTTTATTAAATTAAGTAGCATATTTTGAAATATATCAATATTTTATTTTTTTATGTTGTAATCAGTGAACATTTCGATTCGTTCGATTGTTGGTAATCATTATTAAAATTATTTATAGTTCTAAAAATTCTAAATATAGTATCAGGATTTAGTATTGATCAAAAAAAATGTTTACTAAGCAGTAGTTTTTTAAGAATTTAAGATAAAATAATAATTTTATCTTATTTTTCCAGACATAATCCCACGTAAACATTGTCAAAAGACATTGATATATTTTACACATATTAATCAATTTACTGTTTTCGATTTTAATTGAAGGTTTTATTTAAATTTTTGTTTGTAATATTTGTTTTGCTAACGAAATATTTTCATCCAGTAAACATTTTGTATTTTAGTGCGATAAAAATGTTAATACGATCATACGAGTTAAATTATCGATTGTGTTGCTAATGTTACGTAGGCATTTTATTTATTTATTTCTTTTTTCTTTTTGTAACATAACAGTCGCATTGTTTGTTATTTTACTTCATTAGCGTTTTGTTTTTGTCGACCCAATGTTATTGAATCTTAGAGAATATTTTAAAGACTTAACCTTATAACGATCACTACAGTTCATAACTGTTTAGGACAGATAGCTTAAAAATAAACTAGATAAAGATAATAGATACAAGAATAAATATCTAGATAAAAAAAGATAAAAACTGTTTTAATTTATTTTTGATACTAACTTTATATATATATAAATATATAGGTATGTGAGTGCATCTTAAAAATTATATTTAAACGCAACTACTGGTACTGAAATAAATCATACGTAACCAGGGCCGAATTTAGGGGAGGGTCCAGGGGGATTCTTTCGCGTATAAAACACGATAATATAATATATTTAAAATAGATTTAAATCACAACTTCAATAAAAATGTTTAATCGTTGATACTGTTTTAAATTTATAAATAAATCTTATTTTTAATAAAAAACCGACTACGAACTTCGATGACACAAAGCGACTATCAGGACTTGCATTGTTAAGTATCGAAAGTGATATACTTAGATCATTAGATTTTTCTCAAGTAGTTGAAAAATTTTCGGCAATAAAATCTCGCAAAATTATCATATGAATATATTATTATAACAATTATTATTAAAGTTCTGTACATATTATAATCTAATAAATGTAATTTTTTTATTTAGTATCTTAATTTTTTTATTACAACAAATCATTGTTTTTTTTATAATCAAATTTCTAGTTATTTGGAATTTTGGTTAATAAATATATTGTTATGTAATCGAAAAAAAAAAACTTCTTCTAAGGGTGGGTCTAGGGCTCCCACATTCCTAAATCCGGCCCGGTGCCTAACTATTGTAATAAATAAATTATAGTTTTTAATGGGTTAAATAATTATTTATTGTAAGTACTTACTGAAATGTGACTTAAGATATGTCTAGTATCATGAATGAGTGATCATTTTTGTTCACTAATCGTCCTATAGTATGTTTACACTCGTGCAATTTTTCATATGTTAGATGCATGCATCATAGCACACCACGAGTTGAACAAAAAAGTTAGCAATAGTGCACGCTCTTTGGAGTTGAACAGCTACATTTTCGTGACGCACGCTATAATGCAAGGTTTTCCGCGTTCATTGGAAATTCGTTCAACACGTTGTGCTTTTTATATTGAATTTCACTTATTATTTTATTTTAATTATTTGATTTGACTTAAAAAAATGACTGAAACCGAAGACCAAAATCAAAACGAACCAACATTTTTCATCGAAGAGTACAAGTAATATTAATATTTACAGACAATATAAAGACTACACAAATAAAATTAAAAGAAGCGATGCCATTGTCGTGACGGTAACAATCTACAGCAGCTAAGTTAATTTTAACGTTATTAACAATTTAATTGTAGCTGGAACAACCTCTCTAAAACGAGTGTTTTGTTTAAGTATTTCTGGTTCAATTACATTTACTATTAATATACGCCGTATAGTATAGACTCTACACTATAGAGAATAAACATTATTTTGAAAATTCATTAGTAAACTGTGTGTATCCCAGTATCTTAACCGATCTAGACGTATTCCATTTTTATAAAAAAAAAACTGTATTGCGTATATTTTATAATTTAGAAAAATAACGCTGAAACTTTAGTCGACAATTGCAATAGCTCAGCAAGAACAGTCGTAAACTTAAGTAGCGCTAACCAAGCACGAGATTGTCATATTAAAATCACATGCAACCGTTTTAAGGATCGTTTACTGTATTGTTAATGCGCGATCGCGGGTGACGAGGACGAAAGCTGCGCGGGCACGCGCGTGTCGGTTCTCCGCGCGACGGGAGCAACGCAGCTATTATTATTAATATTATTATACGTTGGACGTGACGGATTAGCGTGGGAACGAGCGTACCTGACCGCCGCACCGGTCACGTGCCCCTCTGGCGCGCATCGGAACGCCCGCGACCCGGACCACCGCGCGCGTGACGGCCGCGTGATAAACAGAAGAGGTACGTGCCAGTACACCCACGTTATTCCGTTTTCGGCCGACCGAAAACGCGCCGTGCTGCGTAGCGCGCGCGCGCTAACCGTTCGTGCGGCGACTCCTTCGCTCATTTCGTCGCGCTCCCCCGCGCCCGGCATACGTGACGCTACGTCCGTTCTACACGTCGTTCTACCGTATTGTATACTGGACATAGTACGCGTCGGCCGCTGCGGTGTTCACGTACGTACGTGCGCTTACATTGTGTCCACAGCGCATTGTCGGCGTTGTCTTTCCCCTATCCCGGCCCGTCGCCTAGTCGCCGATCGCGTTCCCACGGTGTAAACGACCTTTGGGCCTGACGGGCCGCGCACGTCACGAACGAAACGGGTGTTCGTTCGGAAGACGAAGGGGGGGGGGGTGAGGTTTTTATTTTTTATTTAATAAGTGTAACGAAAACATATTTTCACGGGTACACCCGTGTTGTCGTACGATTAATGAATGCACCGATCTATCTCGCACAGACGTCGGAAAATCAATGATACTACGTGTTGGTACGATTATTACAATCGAGTGCGTCGGAGCGTTTTTTTATCTTTAACCCCCGGTGAGGCTTCGGTAACAGGATCTTTTTCGTCATGTGACTGGTTCGTCCAGTGCAGCAGGGTTGACTGTTGTGTCGGGACCCGTGTTTCGGAACACTTGCGCGGGTCGGGGATGATGGCGGTCACCGAGGGCCTTGGTCCGGCACGCGAAAAGCGGAACAACGGGCGACCCGACTCGAACCGTCAACTGCGTGTTTAAGCGGCAGCCGTCTAATTCACTCGTTGTCAACCTAACCTAACCAGCAGTAAAGTGTCCGTTTTTCGGGATACTCGACAAGTCGAGACACAATAGTTGTTTTCATATATAATTCAAATATCACTAACTCACTCATTCACTGATCGTCACACGTCAAATAGTACAAACTTGAATTTGGAAATAATGATTTATATTATGCTATAGATGTATGCAATAAGAAGGGATTTTGTACCATTTTGTGTTCAAACTAGTTAATTTTGCGTTTAAGCGGTTTTCATCGTAGATTCGAAATTTTTAATCTACCTAAATATTTTTTCCCAATTTTGATCTTTATTTATTATTTTCAGCTGCAGTATCCCCTATTTTTTTTTTTGCATCACGTACCCAACTAAATCTTCATATTATACACATCGGACCGATAGCAGTATAAGTTTTCGTATACTCATATCCAAATACAATAATAATGATAATGTAGTACTAACGTAGTTAACTTGCGTTAGACTTTAAGCGATCAAAAATAAACACTAGTATAGAATGTCAAATTCATTATTATTATTATTTATTATTTATTTGTTCTCTTTAAAATTATTTTTATCGATATATCGAGAAATCGAATGTTCACTTGTGTCGTTTTCTCACCACCATAGCTTTTAACTTTTTTTTTATTATTATTTTTATTTGACATAAACAATCTATACAGTTTTGCACAATAAGTTTATATGATGGGGGTAATAAGACATAAAAGTTATGAATTAAGCAACCATCCATTAGTGACTCTTGGCTATTGATTAGTTATTTATTTATTAATTTTTTTTTTTTTTTTGGTCATGAGACGTTAGATATTAAAGTTTTGTAAAAGGTCTCGGCACCATTTTCTTTTTAGTCTACGGTTAGGTTTTCCTGGAAGAGTAAGGATAGAGAGATCTTTTGTGAGAGGGTTAGTATGAGTTTGAGTCGCTTATGAAACCGTGTATAAAAAATGCGTGCCTCCTCAACTATAGTTTTCATATGGAGATCATTATGTAGAGCGTGGTTAGAAATATAAGGCGGAGCATTGGATAACCGTCGGAATGATATGTTTTGGAACGTTTGGATTCTATTAGTGTTAGATTTTTTTGCTGTACCCCACAGTTGAAGTCCATACGTCCAGATTGGTTTGAGTAACGATTTGTACATTATTAGTTTGGTGTTTAGGGTGGAGCACTTGTTCCTAATTAGCAGTGGTCTAAGCATACGCATGCGATTATTTAGGGTTAGTCGTTTGGTTTGGAGGTGTTTTTTCCATGTGAGTTTTTTGTCAAGGAATAACCCTAAATATTTAACTGTGTCGGATTTGGGAATTGGTACATTGTTGAGAGTAATGTTTGGACATATTCCTTGTTTGAGTGTAAATGTAGTGTGTATGGATTTGTTTTGGTTAATTTTTGGTTAATGCACTTTTATGTGAGGGTAATCGTGTAATTTGATAACGTGCTCTTGCTCTACGTTTTTCAACTATTAACGAGCGGACTTTCTCAGAAACAAAAGGGGGTTTAAGCCTTTAACTAACAATATTTTTACGTCAAAGACAATATTGTAGAATTTCCAAGCAAGAGATATTACACATGAAGTGTTTTTTATTTTTTGATTGATTAATTACAGCTAAATAATTCTAACTTAATAGTTAACCACTACCGAATAAATTGTATACTTAACAACTAGGTAATAATAATTAATTTAATTTAACTTAGCTTATCACCACACTGATAAAAATAATAATAGTTAATATTAAATAAAGTTAACAACTGCTAAATAATTCTTGCTATAGTTAACTTCTACTAAATAAATCTTATGCTAAATTCTTAGCTAATTATTATATAATTAATTTTACTTATTTCATTGTTCATCAAAACAATGAATTATATAATCAAACCACTAATATTAACTACAGTTAACGATTGCTAAATTATTTTAACTCATTATTAACTATAATTATTTTAACTATTACCACTAAATAAATCGTACACTAAATTAATAAGTAATAATAATTTATTTCATTCAACTTAGTTGTTATTTAATAAGTAAAAAATTGTTACTATAGTCAGTGGCGGATTTTCAAAATTTTTCCGGTGGGGGAGGGGCCTTAAAAATAATATGTATTTCAAATGTGTTATCTTATAATTTAGATATATACTAAATTGTATGTGGACGAATAGATTTCAAAAAAAAAATTGTACGGATGTTTTTTGACGACATTTTATCGATAAATAAATTCGTACTCACTCATGATTTTCCGTCTTAAATGCTAAGTATATCAACTATTATATTATTACAGTGTGTTAGTCATCAATTTTCGGCGGTCAACTAATCTATACATTTTAATAGTAGGTATTAAATAACAGAAATAATGTTATAATATTGTCCCCTATAGAGGTTATAACAGAAAAAATACCCAGATAAACTCACTATCGCAGTATCGTAATATAACAGAATATCGAGTTATAAAGTTACGACGGACGATTTTATCAAAACTATAAAAATACCATATATATACCATCGTATTTATATATATATATATATATGTAGTATAATATATTATATTATACTATATTATTATTATTATTTTAGTAGAATTTTGATAATCAAGTTACTAATATTTGAAATATATAAATATGTTATACAGTATACCTACTTACTGGATTAGACCCTGTGTATGCATTTTACAAATATATATGTATATATCAGTATCTAGGGGGCCTGGAGTCCAGAAATGATAATATTCAATTTTATTTGAATTGAAATAAATAATTTTTGCTATTATTATTAATTATTATCAAAGAAGTTTAATAAATTTAATTTAATTTAGCCAAATGTAGAAAAATTTATAAATGTAGATTTGTTATCATAGAATTTTAGTTTTTTTTGTCATGTTAGTATCATGGGCCATGATTGGCTATACTTTGAGAACTATAATTTAATTTGAGTTAAAAATATCAATAACTTTTCTGGCTTTAAAAATATAAAGCATATATTTTCATTTAAAAAATTTTTTTTTTGCCTACAAGTAAATAACACTTACAATAATTTAGTATTAAAATTCATATTAACAAATGTACGGCAAAATAATAAAATTAAAAATATAGTTTTTAACTTATTTTAAACAAAATTTATTAATTAAATTAAATTTGTTTATTTGAATTTAATTTTAATTTTTTAATTTATTTAAATTTCAACTAAACATTTTTAATTAGATATCAAAATTTCATTATTTTGTTGAGTGGAATTGTCATTTTTTTTTTCTTCATCATTTAAAGAATCTTCATAGTCTAGACTGTTTTCTTCATCTTTGGCAAAGAACATTTTTCTCTTTGGTAAAGTATCCAAAAATGCATCTTTCCAGGAAACACCAGACACCACTTTTGATATTATTTCATAAACTAAAAACCATAAGCATTGTATTAAAAAAAATCTAAATAGTCAATGTAAAATAATAGATGCTATAGATTTATAAAGACTCTATTTGTTATTGTATTTATTAAATTAAGTGAAGTCCAATATTTCTCAATCAATAATATTCACAACATAAGATTACAAGTTATTGTAAAAGCATAATTAAAACTACTTTTTGAATAACTAAAATTATATTATAATTTCAAAATCATTAAATCATTTTTAAATGGATCATTATTAATGGAAGATTTATTTTATTATATTTTATTTTTATACAAAGTTTTTAAACTATAAAGTTTATAATTATATTAAGCAAAATTAAGTACATTTTATTATATAATTAAGTAAATAAATAAAAGCTTACTCATAGTCTAGAGTATTATTAATAATATTATAAATAAATCGTTGTTTATATAATAATTTACAATTAATAACCATTCAATAATTTTCAGTTTTTATTTTATTTTTTATTATTTTAATATAAAATTGTATTTATTTCTATAAAAAAGTATGTTATTATACTTTAAATATCTATACTATTAATAATAGCTATTGAATAAATTGTGTTTATACATATTATTTTTAAGATTTATAGACACAGAGTAAAATTCAATATCAAAAATGTTTATTCTAATATTTTGTTTTTAAATGTAATTGTTAAAGGGTCCTCTCTCACTCTACCTGAAAACCCAAAACGACATTTAAAAAGGAACTGGTCTCGTGACCTATTATAATACATTTCTAAATTACAAATTATGAAGGTGTTGCCAATGGGCCTCTTCCCTAATCATGTTAATTATGCTATTGTTATTCATATTAATATTTATCATATTAACTTATTGTTTTATCTTATGTACAGATTGTAAATTTATATTTTTTATAAATCAAAAAAAATGTAAATACTTAAGGGTTATAATTTAAATTTATTTTAATATCAAATATGAATAAAAAAACTACTAAATACTAACATATAATTATCATAAGTTAATAACATAACATTTTAATTACCATGATTAATAGTTAAGATTTTTCTAGTTTTCATGTTGATATATTCATCGATGGGTAATTTTGCATGTGCAATGCTAAGATTTTCAGCTACTTTCAGACTGGCTCCCTTATAAAAAAAAATGTATTTACTTTTTTACATAAATTATTCAATATAAGTAAACATACTTTACAAGAGTTGTGATCAACTAATCCTCCAATTATATACACTTTGCTTTCATCTATGGTATCCAAAACATTTGTACTATCACTTGTCAAATAAACTATTTCTTCTTTTTCAAATACTTTATCAAAAGATTTCTCGATATATTTAATCTGTAAGTCAATATATTTTAACTTTAAACAAACTTACAAGACACCAAGTTTAATTAAAAATTAAATATTTATAAACTGAAAACATAGTTTGTACAATTATAATTTAAAATGATTAAACTTACATCCCAATACTCAGAACCATTATGTTTAGCCATTGTTTCTTTTATTTTACCTTCATAACTACAAAAATATAATTGTAAAGGGTTTGTCATTCTACGATTTACACCATAACACCTTAATAATTGATTGGAACATTTTGTTAAATCCTTTAAATATAAATATTTAAAAATATTAATTAAAATATGATGTACAAAATAATAAAAACAAGGACAGTTGGATTTACAAAATATAATACAAATATAATTAAAAATGTTAGTTGTCAAATAATGGTTTTTATACTGTATCAGATGTCACCACATTCAAGTACCCAAATAAAAAATATATTTTATTTTTAGCAAAATATTATACAATATAAATAAGAATTTAAAAAGTAATACCTTATCAGACATCATATCATCATATGACAAATCTAATACAACACGTTGTTTACATGAACTTTCTGACATTTTGGTTGTTTTTGCTCTTTGTATATTTACTCCAGCCTCTTTCATTTGGGCTTTCCATTTTTTTCTTTTTTCTTTTTTCTCTTTATTCCCCTCTCTGGCAAAAACAAAACAAATATATGATATTTTTGGTTGTAGTTATAGTTATAGTTAATACCATTAAAGTAATTTCATATACAATCACAAATAAATGACTTAAATATTACTCTTACTTTCGCAATGCTTTTTTCTCCAACCACATTTGTTGCTTATGTATTTTTTTCATTTGCCTTTTCGACATTTTGTTCGTCTCAACATTATTGGCGGTGTCATTGGTTTTAAATTTTTTTGATTCAATTTTATCATGTTCGTCTGGTTCTTCCAACTGCCGTTTTCTAGAATCATCCACTGGTACGGTAGGTGACGGTTTAGAAGTCACATCATCGGTGGAATCATTATTTAGATGTAAATCAACGAGATCTGACACCTCGGTCATCTTTTCATCGCAGATCCCGCGTGAAACCGGAATCGGAATTACGAATAAAATTTAAATTGATAATACGAGGAAAACTCACGTTTGTTGTCGTTATCAACAGTTGTCTCGAGGTGATCACTTGTTATCAATATCTGGTTGATGGTTAGTTAACCATCACCGAACCGACAACCAAGCAGCTGTTTAAATTAAATTAACTGATAACACTTCGTCTCGCGAGTGCCCGACAGACGTTCCGAATGAAAATACCATAATTTCTTTATTCATTCCCCTAACCGGAATTCGATTAAATGTGTTCTTCACCACAGGAAATCGTTAATCGACCGTGACCTTTTAAAGAACGCGTAAACATTGTGTAAACTTCTCACACGCCCTGAGTGAACGGAACTTGACAATTACACAACGCTTTCGCACATCATATGATCCCGGCTATCAATAATTCGTCGAAGCTCTGTGTCCGACGCCTTTCATCGGGTCTTATTCGCATGGCAGATTCCAGTATTGCACGTAAGTTGCGTTTACCACATATAACGTTTTTTAAAAAATATACCGCTTAACACCATGATTTTTCTATCTATCCATTTTATTTTACTTTTATATATCCTTAATTGCACCAATAACCCTACAAGTATACAATAATTACTCACGTTTTCCGCCATTAGTGTTTGCAACGGTCATGTTTGCCAAATCAATATTGTCGTTTTTCTTTGCTAGGAAATTAAGTACCGAGACATTGAAGATGAGTTCTATATGCATTGACGCTCTATCAGCAGAAGGCCAACGGGAATTCTACAATTCGTTTGACACTGTATTAACAGACTGTGACGGTGTACTATGGCTGTTGAACAATACTTTTCCTGGTGCAACAGAAGTTATGAATGGTTTCAAAGCAGACAACAAAAAAGTATTCTTTGTTACCAACAACAGTACTAAATCACACTCACAGTTTTTGGAAAAGTTTCATTCATTGGGTTTTCAAGCTTCAGCTAATGAAGTCGTTAGTACTAGTTTTTTAGCTGCCAAATATGTGAAAGCTAATCTTGATCCGGCTAAGCGAGCTTATGTTATTGGATCTCCAGCTATTGCTTGCGAATTGGATGCATTAAATGTAAAACATTTTGGTGTTGGCGAGGATTATTTAAAAACTACTGTTCCTACATTTGTTGAAAATATTAAGCTTGAACCTGATGTAGGTGCTGTATTAGTTGGATTTGATGAACACTTTAGTTACCCAAAATTGTTTCGAGCGGCTTCTTACCTCAAAGATCCTAATGTTTTGTTTGTAGCTACTAATACTGATGAAAGTTTTCCAGTTGCTGGTACAAATTTAGTCATGCCTGGTACTGGTAGTTTGGTATGTGCTGTAAAAACTTGTGCTGGAAGAGATCCATTTGTGGTTGGTAAACCATCTAGCTACATATGCAACGTTTTAATGGAATCCAATAAGATTGATCCTTCAAGAACTCTAATGATTGGTGACCGTTGCAACACTGATATACTTTTGGGTAAACGTTGTGGGTTCAAGACACTTTTAGTGTTAACTGGTGTAAATACTAAAAAAGATATTGAAGAGTGGAGCAAGTCAGATGATCCTAAGTTGCAAGAGTTAGTGCCTGACTTTTATGCTCAGGGTATTAGTAGTTTGAAAGCAACATTTCCAGTGCCATTGTAATATTAAATTTACAATTATCATTTATTTTATATACATTTAATTTAATTAATGTATTGTAGACAATTTTAATATGGAGTTTGTAATATATTTGTCTTTTTTTTCTGAAATGTTAAGATGTATTTTAATGTCTTTTACATAATAAACTTCTTTGCTGTATTGTAGTTGGTCATCCAAGGTTGAATTATTTTATTCATTTGTGCATATTAAGTATTTGTTCTTTTTATAATACAACTCAAATTGTATTTGGAAGCAATAATTGTTTTCGAAAAAAAAGAACTTTATTTAACTAGATAGTTAAAAAAATGTGCCATTTAAAAGTAATGTATTGTCCATTCTATTATTATTTTGTCAATTAAATGTATTGCATAAGATTTAATTAATTTACAAAATGTGAATGTGGGTTCGAGCAAATTTGTTTTATCAGCACGATTCTTATAATTATTTATTATTCACTTTATCTATATGTTATAATATCGCATACTTTTTCATTGTAACCAGCTAAACAACTAGTCAATTTTATAATGAGTAATATTTATGTTTAATAATTGTATAATAATCTAAATTAAATGGTTTTTTTTTTAATTAAATTTATTCACCTTTTTCTCGATTAGTTCTTTTGTGAAATATAAATTATTTATATTGTGCATTATTATACATTATTTAGTTATGATTTTATTTAAATTTTAATATAGTTAATATTATTTATCTTATCTATTAGTACACTATTTTATTGTATTCTTAATTATTATGTGTGAAGTATAAAAATTTAACAAGTTTTAAGCTTACTGTATAGGTAATATTAAACAATAGATAATTATTTTTAAAAACTAAATCTACTTACACATTCAAATTTTTTCAGTTCATATTAAATAATTGATTGAAGATACCAAAACTGTTAGTTATAATTATTACTTATCTCAAACATAATTATCTGGTATATACAAATTTAGAAAGCAATCATAAGATTATTTTAATAAAAAATTCAGTGTATTAATTTCATGGATATGTTGAAATAACTATAGATGTGTTGTACACCATGGTTGAAATAATCAAAATTATGAAATTTATCAAACTTAATGACTGAGTTAATTTTGAAAATTCTTGATATCTTTTTATAATTTAATCAATTTGATATGAAGGCTATTCTTTCAATTTTTAATTACCATTGAAACTATTCATTATTTTAACTCTGCCATCCAGTACATTATCTGTAACGCATACTGATGCTTGTCACAATTATTATAACTACTTTTTTGTTATTTATTTACTGTTGGCAACGCTCATTCTAAATGTTTTCAATTAAATATCATAAATTAATTATTTTGATTTAGTCTTGGATATTTTATTTGAAACTTAAAATGTAATCATAATTGATGCCTATAATATTAATTTTACTAGATATTTAATTAAATGGTTTTAAAACTACAAAAGTTAATTTGATTCAATATTATGTTATATTGTGTAAAATCATTATTTTAGCTTGTTGTAGATAAACCTAATTAAAAAATGTTTATATGCATCGTTAATTATACAACGGTACTGTATATAATATAAACTTAAAAAATTGAATTTATTAATAAATAAATAATAATTCTATTGCATTATAAATGTTATAATTTGTTATCTATATTTATGTACAAGTATAAATAATTCATCAATATAATTATGAATTGATATGCTTCGTAATATTAAATTATTGTTTGACTTGATTAGCAGATAAAATAAAATTTGATTATCTTATTATTTTTAGAATCTATATATTTTAATTAAAAAAATATGTGCAAATAAATAATTAAAATAAGTACTTCTTATTTCATTGGAATTGAAATAGTAGTAAGAAATTGACTGTAGCCTATGAAATTCATTTTATGGATTGCAAAACGATGTAATTGTGTTAAGACTTACATGACATTTTTCTATATTTATATACCATACGTCTTATCAACAACCATTAGGTCATTATAATTTCAAATGATTATTTTGACTATATAAAAAATAAAAAAATAATTTGTATTTTATCACTCTGACCACAATAATTATAATTGTAATATCTAGGGTTAGCACTAATTTTAATAAGTATATTTTAAAAATAAAATGAGTTAATAGTGATTATGGAATGTATTACCTTCCTTTTTGTGGAAGGGAAGCCGTTTGGGGTTAAAAAGGTTTGAGAGTAAATCAGTGCAACTGAATAATCTGGAAAACTAAATAAAATAGCATTTTTTAGGTTCGTCTTCGGATATCGACGATCTAGACACTTGCGTCGCACTTGTATAATGAAATCGGTCAAGATCATGTGCAGACACTGATGGCGGGAATTTTTTATTTTAAACAGCAAAAATTGGGATGGTTAACATTTGGTACGAATTCAATCTCGATTTGCAACGAAAAGCTATTTAAGGCTCTGATGAATGTGTTGTGTAGGAAAATAACAGGATGGTGATTTAACCATAGGTGATCTCTTGCATGGATTAATCAATTATGATCACAATGGTGTACTTTAGGCTTGTACCTTATTATTTGATTTATGTTTTATAATTTAATACATATTACGTATGTGCCGAAAGAACTGTTATTTATTAATTCTTAAATTATGACCATCTCAAATGATCTATACTCTTATTATTATTACAATATTCTTATTGAAATTTATGAAAATGAAATTTATTATTATAAATATTATAATATATTGTTAATTATATATAATGTTGGTAATGATCGATTATTGTCGAGTATATATAATAATTTTTAAATATTTGAATTTACTTAAATTATTCGATTAGGTAAATGAGTATGGTTTAAATGCCCAACACATATCTTTTTTTAATTTAGTAAAAAAAACATTCAAATCGAGTTTGCCAGTACATGATCCCGTGTACCTATTGACTAAGTTTTAGCAATTGTTATTATATCACTATGATTTTTCATTATAAATAACATTATATGCTATTAAAACATATTCTTACACATTATTTTTCTAAAAATAACGTATAAGTACATAATCATTAAATTCTGAAATCCGTACAACTATTGTCTATTGTTTTCCATATTTATGCCAACAAATTAAAGAAATACAAGAACAATATACTGATACAATGGATAATACAATAAAAAATATTGCGGCGATGCTCATAGTATCTATGTAACAGTTATATTTTCTAAATCTTCAAAACTAATCAACGTAACAAGTCGATAGTTAACCGTGACGTTTTAAGCCACACTTGTTTTTAGTGTACTCCGTACATTGGTTCATTTTTCCAATTTATATATATATATTGATATGAGGAAGCGTTTGAAAGATTAGCTAATTTGCACAATTTATTACAATATAAATGCTGAATATGTTCGAAATTCGAAAACACTTGGCACGCGATTCGATTTGCAGAAACTGTAGCCCGTAGGCACACGTAAACCTGTATTTCAAGTGGAGCCTACTTTTCTTTTGAGCCCTATCTTATCTAAAAGTACAGATTTATTTAATAAATTAAATTTATAATTAATTAAAAAACATAACTTTAGATGACGTTGGCTTAGATTCATGTTTAATTATCGCAAAAGTTTAACCCTGCGAATTTTTCAAAACATCGGAGTATTCATCTGTGTAACACTGTGTATCTACGTATATTTACATTATGATTCCCTCTTTTACAGAGTTGAGGGTCTCGTACAGGGACAAGAAAGATGTCTTGCTCGAAGACAGCTTGGAATCGAAAAATCCGTTTCAGTTGTTTTCCATATGGTTCAAAAGAGCTTCCGAACGGGATGATGTAAGACAGCCGAATGCCGCTTGTTTAGCTACGGCTACCAAGTAATAATTACTTGCTACTGCAGTGCTATTTATTATAGCCATTTTCTTTCGATCGAAAAAATATTCATATGTTCTGTTATCTCCTTTTTGTTTATATTTATTTAATTCAAAACTAAATAATAATTATAATAATAATGATAATTTTTTTAATTCATTCTGAGGGTATAGTAATATTTTCCCGGGCGATTACATCTATCTTCTAACAGTATGTGTATTCTGTTTTGTATATTTCAGGTCTGGTATTCCGTCGGCTAGATTTGTTTTACTTAAAGCTTTCGATGAATCTGGATTCACGTTCTTTACTAATTCAGAAAGCCGTAAAGGTCGAGAACTTGTGAGTATCTATGTTGTATTATATAAAACTAGTGACGAGTTCCGCAGCTTATAGATTTTGATATAAAATATAAATTAATTAAAAAACCCTACATATTTAAAAATCTTAAATTGTTAATCATTCAATATTATTTATAATTGAACAGTGTGATTATTAGTTTTTTTTTGTAAATAATTTAAATACAATAGTACGATCAGATTAGTTTATTTCAAACTCATATAAAACAGTTATTATTCATAGGAGGAAAACCCAGTTGCGGCGATGACAATATACTGGGATGCGTTGGATCGATCAGTAAGTTTTTTTTTATTAAATAGAAAATGTACAACCTTTAACATATATACAATAGGTAAATGGAATATTATTAGATGAAAAATATTTACATAGTAATAAGTATAAGGAGGGATGCTGTTCAGTGACAGACCCTCATGCGATATTATGGATTTAATAAATATCTGCACCAACGTCTTTTTAACCAACGAGGGAGATTGTTTGGCAAGTTGATTCCCCTTGGATGGCTAGTTTTGAGTTTAATTTTTTGTAGTAGTTTAATTCAACTGTGTTAATGGTTTCAATGTTGAGGTTATTGTGGAGGGAGCTTTTGGAAATATTTTAAGATACAGAAATTATTAAATGGAAAATAATTGATTGGAATGCATAAATTAGTTATATATTGGAAATTTTAGTGCAGCCCTATACCTATAATCTGTAAACCTAAATGAACCTTAACATTGATGTATACATAATTATTTTATATTATATATAAAATATTTGATTTATGAATGGGGCAAAGGCGGTTCAGTCTACTGTTAAGTTTTTTCCTTATTGATTTAAAATGTAGGCGCCAGATGTAACGTTTGTCAAAAATCAGGCTCAAATATTTAATTTGTTTTTTGATTGGAATTTTTATTTCCTCGAAGTAAAGTATAAGCGAAAAAAACAATTTATTAAAGTGAAAGGAACATGAAACGAATTTGTTGAGTGGATACTTAGTTGGATAATACCGATAATAGACTGAGGATCAATTGAGGAAGTATCATTTGTGGGTTTGTTTGGTTTGTGTTTAAGAATTATTGACTGTAGTGGAATCTTAATTAACTAGTTTAAGTTTTTTTTTGTCATTCCAAATAATTTAAATTTGGATACGTACCACGGGATTCTAGTTCTCTATAAGCATACCTAACATTGTGTCAATATATTTAAGTGATCCAGTTGATGTAACGTCAACATAAAGATTTGGTGAAAATTTCAAGTTGTTGCGGTTTTTCGTTTTTGAGTTAGAGCATTTTAAATAAACCGATATCATTTGTCAGTCTAGAATATTATACATTATATTATATTTTACATGTAATTTTATGTCAATATTCGCTGTTCAAACGCTTATAAAAAAAAATTGTGCCTATGGATTTTAATAATTTTTGAATGACATTAAAAACTACTTCTGTGGAATCTTCTATTAAATTTTCAAATATTTTGTACGAGCCAAATTTTTTTTATCACCGATTATAAAAATAAAATGTAAAAAAATCGAATATTTTCAATGCCTATAAGTGACTTAAAAATAAATATAATATTTTGAAAAAAATATGTCATAAAGAAAATGCCAATCTTAACAGCTGGTAAAAATTTCAAAAATCTGCAACTTATACTTTTTGAATTATAACAAATATTTAAAATCGTTTGAGAATAAATCGCTATTTTATGCGATTTCGTAAATATTTAAATTTCAAACAGTCATAAAATTTTTTCCTCTAAGTCCGGTAGAAATTTTTTTAAAGATTTTTGAAAAATAGCTTATAGATAACTTAGAGTTAAAATTTTGAACCTTAAGTATGATCAGAAAAAATTTTATGAATTTTAATCTACAAAATAACTTGCAAATTATCGTGATTTTTACACATTTTATACAAATTTGAGCTTTAAGGGCTTATAAAAAAAATTTGAGAAAACCGATCACCGATATTTTTTAGTAACGATAAGTTTAACTTATTATAAATCTTGTATTAAATTTTCAAGAGTTTTCGGTCTGCCAATTAAATTTTATAGATGTTTAAAAACAAAAATTTTACAAAAATCGAAAATTTAAATTGTCTATGAATAAGTCAAAATATGTTAAAATACTTTGAAAACTTAACCATGTATAGAAAACGTCAATATAAAGATTTGGTGAAAATTTCAAGTTGTTGCGGTTTTTCGTTTTTGAGTTTGAGCATTTTAAAAAATTTTGCGTAAAATTTCCCGTTTTTTCGTAATTTTTTTATCGTTTTTTTCGATTTTTTTAAAAAGTATTGAAAAGTTGGATTTTAGACTAGCCAAAGTACCATCTACATTCACTTTCCTTTCAGAAAAGTTGCTACATAAGCAAATCGAAGCATTTTTACTGCCAAAATAGGTGTCGTCAGACACAAAAATAAAAAAATAAACACACATCATTGTAAAACCAATAGATTCCATCACTTCGTTCAGAATCTAAAAAAGTAGAGTTAATGAACAAAATACTTGTGCGATTAAATTGCATGTAACACACTCATCGTTAAATGTTATTTTACTTAATTATTACTATTATCATCTTAATTTATAATAATTATTCTTATTAAATTATATTAGGCAGATAATAATTATTTATTTTTCGGACCACATGGTATCGCTACAATATTTAAATTTATTCTGCTTTCGTATTTATCGGTTATATCTATTTTTTGATACACAATAAAGTAAAGGTTGATCGTATTTTCTGTATGGAAAGGTACGAATTGAAGGGGCCGTAGAAAAAATCAGTGAGGCCGAGTCCACGGCGTATTTTGACACGAGACCAAAGAGTAGCCAGATCGGTGCACACGTGAGTCGCCAAAGCACGGTGATTGCCAGCAGGGAGGTGCTGTCTGAACTAAACGCAAAACTCGAGACCGAGTATTTGGGCAAACCAGTTCCTAGGCCGCTGTACTGGTAAGCCACAATAAACACTTAAATCCGTAACGTATGTGCTGGATTACAATGCACATCTTCTTAATTTGAATAACGCATTTATAAGGCAGTGATTAATTTATACGCGTATTTTCGTTTCGCAGGAATGGCTACAAAATAATTCCGAGTACAATGGAATTCTGGCAAGGGCAGAGTGACAGGCTGCACGATCGCATTGTTTTCGAACGAGCCGAGGATTCGACCGAAAAACAAAACGTCTGTCACAAGGGTGAAAATGGTTGGGTATTTTACCGCCTTTCTCCATAACGGACCTATAGAATATTGCACGGTATTCCAGGGAACAGTCGTATTCTCGTATCATTTTTATGTATGATTTTAGTATGGTTTAATCTAGTGATACAATGATTTAATCATGTTCATAAAATACGAACAATGCTATATTGCATTTATTATATGCAGTTATATATATATATATATATATATATATATATATAAAACATTTTTATAATTCTGCATCCAAATACATATGTCGTTCATGAGTACGTTAAAAGAAAATATGTTCAGCGATTTCAAAATTTGTACGGGTCTTCTCGTGTTTTTTTTTATTTCAAATTTTTAATTTTGTCGTTTTTAAAAATTTAATATAGTTATATAGATGATCGTTTGAGATCTAATATATTCGACTCTATATTATTCGGGATTCTCGAAAGTGTAATAGTCAAACTTCCGATACAAACCATGTATATTTTACACATTTATTTACTGTGGCGCATCTAGGAAGGGTGTTGAAACCTCCCCGAAATTTTAACGAAATTAGAAAAAAGGATTGTTTAATATTTTTGTACAATATAAGTTTAATATCATAAACATTTACCAGGGTTATTTATATAATCCATTGTCGATATTATCTTGTGAAATAAATACATTTGAAATATGTGGTGGTAAATAAATTGAACCTCCGAAAAAAAAATTCCAAATACACCTCTATGTATTCACGATTGTTGATGAAAAAACGGGCATTAAAAACAGTTTCAGGATTTATGGACTCGAACAGTGTAACTCCAATGTTTTTTGATTTTTACTAATACAATTATAAAACAGAGCGTCGATTATCCGTAGATAATTAAACAATGATTAAAAATTAAATTTACTGTATGTATAATGCATAAGTATAATATGATAAGATAAATTAAGGATTATTGTATGTGTAGGTAATGTTTAAAAATAATGCAAAAAATTAATTGAAGCATAAAATTTAAGAATATAATATAAAATAAAAATACATATATTTTTATATTCATTTAAAATAATAATCAATTTTTTTTCGCTGCGAAATCCTTTATTCTTTTTAATATTAAAAGTATGGTTGAATTACACTGTGGTTGTTGTTCATATTATTGTATTATTGTAAATGCTTCACCAGGCGTAGGAATAGTATAATTTACCATGTATTTATGCTAATTTTCAATTTCAGAAGACAGTTCTGATTGTTTTACAGATTATAATTTTGTCGTTATTTGAAATCTCAAATCACATCATTTTCTATCCAATCGTTTACATCAAATTCGTTATTTCTGCTGAGTCCATGGATTTAATTTGTTATTTCGGTAATCTCTTGTATCTTTTATTTTCATTGAATTACTTCTGCAATTAGACATAATTTATTTCAGGTATATTTTCTATTTTACGTCGTAAATGATTGCAAAGATTCATCTTATATATAATACTACCATGCATTTATTAAATTAAATTTAAAACATTGAAACGGATTAAAATGAGCTGTAGTAGATGATTAAATAATTTCTCATTTAATAATATGTACACGATGAAACAAACATAACAAATAATAATAGTATTAAGTGAAACTAAAAATAAGTTTTTGTAACAGTTTTGTAGTACGGATAATTTACGGGCTGGATAACGTGTGGTTAATCGACTCTCCACTCTACATGTTTATACGCCTACAATAAATAATGAATGCATGAATTACTTAGTAAGTATTAAAATGGTAATTTTCTCAACCTGGGGTCGCGACCCCCTTGAGAGTCGCCAACTTGTTATTCAGGGTCGCAATCGAATGATTTAAATAAATGCGAAAATTAAAAACTCAATCATTAAAAAATAAAATCAATAAAATATTATAATATTACATATCACAAGCATAGATTATTTACACTAAAATGAAAAACACACCATTATTATTTTTAAAACAATATTACTGTTTGACGTTTATTGAAGAATCTATAATAAACGTCGAATCTAGATATTTAAGTAACAACCTAATATAAGGCCTATGTCGCAGTGCACATATTATATTATTATATATTTATGTTGCAGGTCATCGTTAACATCGCCGTGTGCCATTGTAAAGTAGGTTTATAAGTTGCATTTTTACATTGTTTTTCACATTTTTATACAATTTGTATATATATAGAGAGAGAGAGATCACTAAATAATTGGTCTCTCGGGAAGAATAAAAACAGACGAATTTCATCAAAAAATGATGACCAATTATTGGAATTCATTTTGGTCAGTTTTTTAAATCCTTTGGTTTAAAACACCTTTGTATATACAAAACAGAATATAGAAGTAACCAATAAATTGATGTAATTTCGGTTAATATCACATTCAATAATACAAATAATATCTACCATACTTAATATTTGTAGTAAGATTTAGAAAATGGTTACACGAAATAAATAATTTATTGATGTGGAAAAAGATGAAAAGTGATCGCATGAGCAAGATATCTTAGTACAAACAGGGGCGGATTTAACAATTTTCCGTCCCTATCTAAAAAAAACTTACTACCTCTTTAATAAAATATTCTCAAATAAATTAATTTTTTCAATACCTACCTAATATGCAATTTTTGCTTATTATAGTATTACGAGACATTTCTTAAACAATAAGATAAGCTATAATACAATACTATTGTCGTTGTCGTAGACGAGTTCCTGGGAAAATATAAATATTATTTTGCTAAAAACAAACAAATACAAAATCCACAATTTCAAGATTTTGAAGTGATAAATACAATTTTAAAAATTATGTACTTAATTTTACAAAATCAAAATAAATTTTCAACATAATTTTGCCGCCCTAAGCGGGCGCATAGTTCGCAATGCCTTAAATCCGCCCCTGAGTACAAAGAACACAATTGCAGGAAATTGGGACATAAAGAAATGAGCAAAAGGATACTGAATGGAAATAGAAAACAATGCTATTGATAACGCATGATATTTTTATTTTATTAAAAATCAATATAACATATAATTTTAATTAAGTTTATAAAATAAAATTGACATCAAGAGCACAGCGGTGTCAAGAGAAATGAAGGGGCTGATCCAAAGAGAAAAAAATACATGAGAACAATTTAAAAAAATAATATAACCTAGAAGATAAATCAAAGAGGAAAACTCTTATTAAAGTTTATCAATGTATTTGAATAGTTTCCAAGTTAAATCGGATTGTTTTATATTTTTAAATATTCGGTAATTCAATAGACTCTTGCTTTAAATGCACGTGAATGCTAAAAACATTAATCTCCAATAAACACACTAAACAAAAAAGAAAACTCTTTTAATATACATTTTTAGTCAGACGAATTTGGACGGTTGGTATCCAATAATGAAACAACGCCAAAAAACTAATATCAAAAAAATCCAAAGATTTCAAAATATCACTCTCTGTTAAAGTACCTCCATATATTTCTAATCAATTGCTTCATTCAGACATAAAAATTAAAACTGTATATGAAGAAGCAATAATACATTATAAAAAATTCCACACCAGACTCCCTTCGAATTTCAATCTTATCATATCAAATTTAGGATCCCTAACAATTTTCGGTGATACCCAGAGACGGCTCAAAAGAACATGGTGTCATTATTTTTTAAATTATTAGAAAAAAAAAGTAAATCACAATTTAAAAATCAAGATAAGAAGCAACCTACCTCCGACATTTGCCTCATCCTTTCGTTTTATCTTTTCCCTGGTTTCACAATATTCCTATTTCGCGCAAAATCATTGTTTTCTATTCCCGCCTCCGTTTTGGCCTCAATCTCCTTTTGGCTGACGCCTTTTATTTATCCTTGAATGATACTCCTTATTGCACCTGTCATGAGGACCTTATTTTATGCAATGCCTCTCATCTTTTGTTTAAATGTCCCGGCGGTCACCATAGCCGGTATCTTCTTTCTACTTTATGTCTTACCAACAATGTTCCTTTTACTCTACCGTATATTTTCTAATCCTCCAATCCATCCTTGATTAAAGCCATTATCAATTTTTTTCTTTCTGAGGGCTTTTTATTGTAACATCTATTTTATTATTAATATATATATATATATATATATATATATTGCAAAATACCAACATACATAAAGATATATTTGTGTAGGTTGGTATTTTGCATGTAAGTAGGTATGTTTAACTTAGCTTTCATCTATTTTTTCTTCTTCCTGTTTTTACATTATTTTAATCGTTGAGACAATTGTATTTATATATAAGTTTCTTAAAGAAAAAAGATTAGAAGTACCGCCACTGCGTGATCATCTTTCATCAAATCATTCACGCTTATGTACCATTATCAAATATTCTTATTGTTCCGAAGGCTACACAATGTATATATCAAATAAAATATAAAAAAATGTAAATAATCATTCATTCATTTGATAAAGTATATTATGTTAGGCAGTGCTTGAATTGGCAAAATTAGAGAGTCTATACCTACTCATTTTATATCATATTTTTTTAATAATCATTTTAAGATAATACCCATTGTAATTTATATAATATTTGTAATAAAATACGATAGGACATATAAAAAAAAAACTCTTAAGTTGAATTTTTTTCTGAAACCTCAATAACTCGAAAACCTTAGAAAGTCGAAGACCTCGAAAAGTCGAAAAAATATAATTTCCATTGAATTTCGTCTTCTCGAGGTATCTCACTCATTGTCATGCAAAACAAATAATTTTTAATCACTGTATTTTCACAAAATCATAGTTACCAAGCTATAATGTTTGGATAAAAGCAATAAAAAAAAAAAAAAAATTAAAAAAATAATGTTGATTGTTGCACGTACTTAAATATTTTGAAGGTATAAAGTACAGATAAGTTATCGATAGTAAATAATATGAATTATCGTCTAGTAGGTGCTCAGGTAGAGACCACCGTCATACGCACTTTGTATGCACTCGATTTGTATTTATTTTTTATATTAAAGAATGTGCATTCGATTTCACATTGGTAATAAAGTAATCACGTGCAATTTTTAGAAGGACCGCAAACGTGTGTGATTAGCTCAAGTCTGTTGAAGTTGTAAATGTTATAGGAAATAGGCAATCGATCATCCTTAGATATATCTTTTGGGGACATATTTGTTTAAAATATTAAAATTATATAATAAGATGTTAATAAATGTTAAGAGTTGATTCTAATAAATCTAGGATAAAAGTACAAATTTTGAAATATTTTAAATGTTGATAATTTATTATCAATTCTATTCGGGTGACGGTTTGGAAAAAGTCTTATGTATGATCTTTTGTTTTGCACACTAGGAATACATCGGATAATGATCAATGTTTACCATACAATTAAATTAAAATTAATATGACACGAACACGAATATATATTGGCTATTTGGATTAAAAAGAACATTTTTTATACAAAAAAATGTTAACGAATAATTAAATTATGACCGCAAAAGTTCGGGTATTTTCAATGAGAAATATTTAACTAATTATACACTTGTAAATAAAGTCTTAATGCAATTACATGTAGAGTATATTCTAAGTTGTATGTAATCATTATCGTGTGATATTGTTGAGAAAAATAGGGCAATTTAAATAAATGTCACTCAGGATGGTAAGGATTTACATAATTGAAAGAAGAAAACTTCAAAGAAATTTTGAAGTAAATTCATGTTTTTGTGTTAATACCAAGTATCTTCTCTGGTGGTTTTGTATTTTCAATTATTAAAGAATTAGTAGAAAATTAATATTTGTTATTTATTATTAATAATATAATATAACATTTATACTGTTTGATATAGTGATATCTCCAACAATCTAGACGTGCAATAAAAAGGGATTTAAAAAATAAAATAAAATATTGGCACCGGCTAAGACGGTTCTATGATGCAAAACCGAATAATACAGATTACAACCAAAACCGATTCATTTGAAATTTCGTTTTATTTGGTAATTGCTAACCTATCAAAAAGTTACACTTAACTAGGCTTTAAATAGGGAGTGTAATAATTCGTTAAAAACTATGACCCGGCCAAGACTTCCATGCGAAGTCGAGTAATTCAGCTAATATAATACCTACGTAATAAGTTTATTAGAATGATGAGTTGTGTAGTGTAATTATTGGTAGACAGTTATCGTGCAAAGACTCATTGATTCGTCGTCTTCAGCGATACAAAACATCTTTTACAATAGTAAACTATTTGCTCAACATTATTGCTTATTAAAAATTCAGTAGGTACATGCGATATCAAATAAAATCAACTTTCAAACAAGCCCTAAACTGGTTTTGACTACAAGGTGAAAAAATTATTTTTTAATTTTTGACCACCGCCTATCTATATATTACGCGCTTATTCGATTATTGTACTGTAATCGTAGTCATTACATTTTTATTTCGTTGACGAATGTGCTTTTAATTTCACATTTGGTCTAAAAACTAGTCGTCGTCATGTATAGTATAAATCAAAACTCGATTTTAGATCATACAAGAAATGTATTGCGTCGTTAAAACCTGATTTATAAAAATGAAAAAAAAATACCCGTCTAGTTGCTGTATCCCGGGAATTGCATATGTACCGCTGCTAGAGCAGTACATTTGAAAACATTACCGTTAATGTAAGTTACCACATTAACTTGATCCAAAAACGATAATGTATAACAAAATAAAAAATGTCGCTGTGCGTCACGAATAAATACATAGTTAATGGTATTTATTTTATTGTTTTAGTTAATTATTACTCATTGTTTAACACGATGTTTGAGGTTTGAGAGTACAGTATTTGTCTATAACTAAATCGAAATAATTATTGCTCTCTTTAAGGTTGACCATGATGGCGGAAAACCGTACGACTTTATCATTTAGATTGTACGATTCTAACTTTACAACAACATAATTTGTTTCGTCGTTATTCTAAAAGTTTTAAATAAATAATTTCTATTTTTTTTTTTTTGTAACACATATCCATGTAACTGGTCGGAACAAGGAGGTTTCGTTATTCGAGACCTAAAAAATGTTTGTTTTAGTTTAAAACTAACTAAAACGATGAAAAGCTGATGTCTCAATGCGTGTATTGACGTCAAATACGTTAATCATTACGCCCGTGACATCGCGCGGTAGATTTAATTGTTACAAAGTTATGAAATGTAAACACATTCTTGGCACTAAAATAGTCGATAATATTACATAAAGTTACGGATTACACTCGAATCATTTTATATATTTATGATTTGATATTAATGTGCCTACTTATAATATTGTAAAGAAAACGATGTACGCCTACGTTGACTATTGATTCAATACAATGATTTTTTTTCTTCTTTTACATTATTTACATTGTTTTTGAACTCGTTGTCGGGTTTCATGAGAAAAACTAATGACGAATCGATCATTGTAGTCCGTTTGAAAATGATATTGTTCAAAAAAAGCTATAAGAAAAAACTATACAATGCGTTGCAACGGTTGGACGTTGTAAAATCTATTTCAGTTCGCGCAATTATTAAAATATTCATTAAACCTGTATCGGCACGATGTACTTAACCACGTACAAGTAGTAGCATCTGCAGTGTGCACCAGGGTTCACTTGGAATCCATCACATCGAGTCACGTAATCATTTCATCAGATTCGCAGAAAACGTGACAACGCGTTACACATACATTAAACATATTTTGCTGAGCAATAATTACAATATGTTCATAAAACATGCATTTTCCTGGTGTCGTCGGAAAAAAAACGAATCCGCGCGATTGCAGCAATATATTATAAAAAATATGTATCATATACACACACGCACACATATATATATACATTGTTGATAGGCACTTGTTAAAGCGAATGTTACAATTACATAACGATATGTGAGTATTATGTTATTGAGCCGAGTGTTCAAATGTACTTTAAGTATGTTTTGGACGCACTCGAGTTTTTTATTTATTCCTCTTCGTATCGATTAATCAGTTATTGGTTTTGTCTATTATTGCAAAGTCGTCGGAGCACGTGTGTAAATGTATAAAAACGCGAAAACACTGAACACGGGTCGGTTGTTTAATATATAATGTTGATTGTAATATATTTCGTGTAATAAAATTAAGTTGGAATTTGATAATAATTGTACATCGTAAACGTTTAGTGTTATATGTATTCGGTACAATCGTAAGTCGTATGTTTGTATTCGGACAAAACATGTGTAAGTTTGTCCAAAAGGATATATTTGAGCAATGAAATAATAATAATAATATATTTATATATTATGCAAATAAAAATTGTATTGATTCTTTTGATTGAAAATAAATACGTCGCTTAAATCACAATAACTAATCTTCGATGTATCTATTTTTTAAATAATTCCAATTAATAAAACAAATAGTATTACAAGCATATCAAATCAATTGTACTAATATAAATTAAACGACAAGTATAAAAAAATAAATAGGTAAAAAAGTAAAATTTCCAAAAATAAGAAAAATAAATTTAAGTTTTGTTACAAAATCCATCCAACATTTTTCTTCAGATTTTTCTCGAACTAAAGTGAATTTGTATGAATCAATCATTAGGAATTTTAATTGCAAAATCAATGTTTTTAATAATTTTCCGATTGTTCTAAGCAAGCTTTACGTATTATGTAATGTGTTTTTGTTCGAACACATTTAATCAAAAAATATACACCAGTAAAATAATAATGCATCGTATAATGTTTATCTACATTTTTAATCAATAAAACTGCAATTCGAGTATATAAAAACACACAATTCCATTAATTACCTACCTATACCCCACCCTATTTGAGAACATGATTCAAGGATAACCGGTCTTTCGAATAGCCTTAGCTCTTAACCTTAGGCATTTCCCACAATTTGAGTTTTTTCATTGCCAACGCATAGAAATGTTAGATGAGTAATTAATTTTTTTGTTTTGTTTTCGTCATACTCGACTCATAGTTACTAAACGCTTCGTTTTCATATCTTGTACCGAGCGTCATTCGGGGACAACATCATTTCTCTCTTGCCGAATACCTAATAAAATCAAAAGTAGAGTGAAATAAGATATTATTATGTATTAGATGTTATTATAAGTCTGGCAAATTAATCAAAGGATAAATGTAATGTATCGCGGGGTAGGGAACTGCATTTTTACGTTCGACAAACAATCGGTATAAATCGGTATAAGCAATAGGCGACGGGATTTCCGGTGCCACGGAAACACCTTACTTCGTCCTGCGCGAATCGCATCGGCACCAGGCGTAGACCGGGTTTACGTGTGAAATAAATAATAACACGGTTTCCGGAAACGTCCCGGCTGCAGATGACCATCGCCCGCAACCGATAACCTTAATCGCAATCGCGATTCGGACGCGCGTGCGCGCTAAACGTCAGGGCGAGTCGGTTTCGAGGTCGACCCGCGGTCTTGCTGTAGCCGGTCGCCGTTCACCGCGAATACGTTTCCCGCGGACGGGCGGGCGGCCAGATAACGAACCCGGGCGCGCCATAGGCAGTCGAACGGCGGACCGCGGCCGATAACTTCTGTGGATCCGGTGACGCGCTTCGTTGCCCGCCGACGGCAACAACTGACGCACACGACCGACTCGATTCGGGTTTCGGGTTCGAAGCGTATTGCTGAACACACGGGTCGAAGTCAAACGTGTTTCGGACGCGGTGTCGGTTTGTTCGCACACGGCTCGCTCACATATATCTCATCCGGGGCTACTGCTGGCTACGCTCGCACGCGATTCGCGTGCCGTCTCACGGTGGGACCACCACGTCGAAAATCGAAAATGGGCACGTGGACCGTAAGTAACCGCGTTTTACGTCCAACGGTATTGTAAACCGTTTCGCCGAACCGCGGTTTTGTTCGGCTTTTCGAGTTGTGTTCTTTCTTCTCTTTTGAACACTTAGGGAACACGTGAGGGCGAAAAGAATCGTGCTGGGTTGTGTTGGTCCTGTACGTTTCCGTAACGCTTAGAATGCTTAGTCTTGCTAAGAAAATGTTTGCGACGTTCAGTTGGAAAACTCGTGTTTTCCATAGTTTTCGAAGCGACGAAAAAATTATTTTCATAATGTAATCGTTTTTATGTTGCGAAAGAAGATGCTTAGCGATTGGACGTAATAACTAAATGCCTACCTATTTGAAAATTAAAATTTAACCCCTAACGAGTGGTTCAAAAACGACATTACTGACAAGTACTGCATATTTTATTTAAACTTCCAAACGTATAAGTGACGGGTTGAAATATGTATCAAAAGTACGTATAATAGTTTTATAATTTATGATGAACATAAGCCTAAGTTTCCTTTTCTATGTAAACCGATATCCAAGCAAATGCTATAAAAAAATAAATTTTCAACTCTTCAATTCTTGAAGATCTTAATTGTTTATCATTAATTTCAATTATTTATAGTGCTCAAAAAATATTTGTGTACATTTATTACACTAATCTTAATTAAATTGTAATCTTACCTGGTTTTCGTTATGCTGAGTAGAATTTCAAATTTTTATTTTTTGTATTTTCGGGTTTAATTTTTATTTTTTACTTAAGGCCCCTGCAAACCCTATAAATTTTTCATCAGTACTTTTAATTGTCCGATTTCAAAAATGTAAAGATGTTTGAATTGGTAAACAAGTTAACTTTGCATCGGCTCCGAAAATAATATTCAATATTAAAAAGAACCGGATGGGCCTCGCTCTGCTGTACAGTTAGGGGTGGAGTGCACCTCGCTTATAGGATAGGTCATTATTATAATGGATTTGTTAAATTTGAATGCAATGATAGATATCATTGTATACGAATAACGATTCTGAACGGAGTTCATATGTTTGTCTAGGATATAATACATTGTTATTTATAAACATTGTAAAAAGTATATTTTATTTTGAAACGATAAATATATTTTCAATTAGGATGGGTTGGCAGTTGCATACAGCGATATAGTTTGTCAGTCTAGAACATTCTACATTATATTATATTTTACAAGTAATTTTATGTCAATATTCGCTGTTCAAACGCTTGTAAAAAAAAATTGTGCCTATGGATTTTAATAATTTTTGAATGACATGAAGAACTACTTCTGTGGAATCTTCTATTAAATTTTCAAATATTTTGTAGGAGCCAAATTTTTTTTATCACTGATTATAAAAAAAAATGTAAAAAATTCGAATAATTTAAATGCCTATAAGTGGCTTAAAAATCAATATAATATTTTGAAAAAAATATGACATAAAGGAAATGCCAATATTAACAGCTGGTAAAAATTTCAAAAATCTGCGACTTATACTTTTTGAATTATAACAAATATTAAAAATCGTTTGAGAATAAACGCTTTTTTATGCAATTTCGTAAATATTTAAATTTCAAACAGTCATAAAAATTTTCCTCAAAGTACGGTAAAAATATTTTTAAAGATTTTTGAAGAGTAGCTTATAGATAACCTAGTGTTAAAATTTTGAACCTAAAGTATGAACAGAAAAAATTTTATGAATTTTTATCTCCAAATAACTTGCAAATTATCGTGATTTTTACACATTTTATACAAATTTGAGCATTAAGGGCTTATAAAAAAAATTTGAGTTAACCGATCACCGATATTTTTTAGTTACGATAAGTTTAACTTATTATAAACCTAGTATTAAATTTTCAAGAGTTTTCGCTTAACCAATTAAATTTTATAGATGTTTAAAAACAAAAATTTTACAAATATTGAAAATTTAAATTGTCTATAAATAAGTCAAAATATGTCAAAATACTTTGAAAACTTGACCATGTATAGAAAACGTCAATATAAAGATTTGGTGATAATTTCAAGTTGTTGCGGTTTTTCGTTTTTGAGTTAGAGCATTTTAAAAAAAAACGGTATCTTTGTCAGTCTAGAATATTATACATTATATTATATTTTACATGTAATTGTATGTCAATATTCGCTGTTCAAACGCTTATAAAAAAAAATTGTGCCTATGGATTTTAATAATTTTTGAATGACTTTAAGAACTACTTCTGTGGAATCTTCTATTAAATTTTCAAGTATTTTGTACGAGCCAAATTTTTTTTATCACCGATTATAAAAAAAAATTATAAAAAAGTCGAATATTTTAAATGCCTATAAGTGGCTTAAAAATCATTATAATATTTTGAAAAAAATATGACATAAAGGAAATGCTAATCTTAACAGCTGGTATAAATTTCAAAAATCTGTGACTTTTACTTTTTGAATTATAAAAAATATTTAAAATCGTTTGAGAATAAATTGTTATTTTATGCAATTTCGTAAATATTTAAATTTCAAACAGTCATAAAATTTTTTCCTCTAATTCCGGTAGAAATTTTTTTAAAGATTTTTGAAGAGTAGCTTATAGATAACCTAGTGTTAAAATTTTGAACCTTAAGTATGAACAGAAAAAATTTTATGAATTTTTATCTACAAAATAACTTGCAAATTATCGTGATTTTTACATATTTCGTATAAATTGGAACTTTGAGCACTTATAAAAAAAAATTGTGACTTACGATTTTAGATTTTTTTTTATCAGTTAAGGAATAACTTATAAGAAACCTTGTATTAAATTTTCAAGATATTCTGGGCAGCCAAAAAAATTTTATCGTTATTTAAAAATAAAATACTTAAAAAAATTGAAAATTTCAATTGTCTATAAATAGCTTAATAAAAGTCAAAATACTTTGAAAATTGAATGGTGTATAGAGAACGCTAATCTTAACATTTGGTGAATATTTCAAGTATTTACATCGATTAGTTTTTGAGTTATAGCAAAATAAAAAATTTGATTATGTCGAAAACTGGTTTTGCGTAAAAACTCCCGTTTTTCCCAAATTTTTTTATGGTTTTTCCCGTCGCATTTAAAAAATATTGGAAATTTTTAACTTTTGACCCCCCAAAGTACCAAAGAGATTCACTTTCCTTTCAGAAAAGTTGCTACATAAGGCAATCGAAGCATTTTTACTGCCCCAAATCGTGTCAATAGACACAAAAAAAAAACACACATCATTGTAAAATCAATACATTCTTCACTCCGTTCAGAATCTAAAATTGAAAAATTTATACAATTTAATTGTATCTATTTTGATCTATTCTCGTCAGGAATTTGATAAAATTGAAAAAGTGCTCCGACCGATGCAAAGTAAACTTGTTTACCAATTCAAAATTTTTCACATTTTTGAAATTGGACAATTAAAAGTACTCAAATTTCTTTCAGTCGCGTAGGTCTTTCTTATTCATAAAATAGTTTTGAACATTTTGATCTTATGAAATTATTGACAAGTGCATGCGCGTGCGTTATACCAACCCGTTACCGTCGTCGCCGACAATCTCGGAAATTTATTGTTTTTGTTATCGATATTAATTTTACAAATGACTATTAAAATAGTTTTATTGACAAAAACAGTACAGTTTACTCTTTAAATTTGAATTTAGATTTAGAATTTATCAAAGAAGATTTGTTTTATTATACGATAATTTTTCCTATGTTATAGCATTGATTACAAATACTATATAGTATATATAATCAATGGTTATAGTCATACTCATAATTTTCAATTATTTTTGTCTTATGATTTATATTGCAATAGTGAAATACATTACCTATTTAAATATTTAAAATGAATAGAAAGTATAATTTTGGTAAAAAGTACAGACCATATTTAAGTAAAAAAAAAAAAAAGAATAAAGGCAATATTTTAGCATTGCGTAAAGAAAATTTACCTAAAAAGGTAAGTCAGTTTGATTTTAAAAGTTATTTTGAATTTAGTATTTTGCTATGATATTTTTTTAAATTTTTTTAAATTTTTTAAATGTATTAAATATAAATAAATTAACAATTTATTTTAAAAACTCGAATTACATAAAGCCTATTTCGCTCAGAATCATTTATTTTTTATGGTAGAACATTGTTTGAACTCGTAGCTACGCCGTTAGTAGTTAGTAAAAAATAAACCAAGCATAGGTAACATATATTGTTATAATTTATAACTTATAAGGTACTAATAATTAGTACCTAATTATTAGGTAATGTTTAATTTAATAATAGGTAATCTAAAATGTACATAAATGAAAAAAAAAATCATTGATTATAAATACTATTATACTTGTACATCACATCGCATATTATATTTATACTGTATATTATGCAGTGTATAGTGTTTATGTATACATAGTATATTAATATTTACGAGTTATTTTTATTTACGACCGTCGAAAAATTAGATAAGAAATAAACAATAAACCGTGCATTGATGAGGGTTGTGTGTTAGGAGTATACATACACACACTAATGATCATTTACTACTCACACAACGACGAGCAGTGACGGCAAGGAACGGAATAGTTGCCTAAACACAACTCCTTAAAAATGACACGTTTACAGGGGCAAATATTTTATTTGGAAATTTTATTATGTTATTTTATTTTAAACGGTAAATATTTATGATTTTATAGGGTTACAAATAATAGATTTTAAAACATATTATTTTCTTGAAAAACTTGATATATTTCCCCCAATATTTTGGGTTTAATTTTTTTTATGATTTCAAATAAGACAAGAACTATAGTTTTATACTTTGTAATTGATTACATTTTAAGTTATTATTTTGAATAATGATAATAAAAAATATATTTTTATATTACACAGATATGAGAATTATATTCAAAACTTATCATTAGAACAACCAATTAAACAAACACAATGATTGAAGGATTATGATAAAAGTTTAATCAATTGTAAAAATAAGATCGGCCATTTACAATTTTATTGAACCATGCAATGTTTATGTACTTGTATTTCTTTCGTTGTAAAATATTTATTCATTTTTTCGTGGAATTGATTGTGTTCACAAAAGTCCATATGATATAATCAAAAAAAACATTTATCGGAATCGTAAACAAATACATTTCGCAGAACAATTGATCTTCGCTATCTATGTCGAAAAAAATATTGTTTATTCACTTTTGTAATTATTAAATGGAAATTGTATCTATCACAAATTTCGGCTTAATAAAAAGCAAGACGAATTGAAAACATTAATTTCCATATTTTATTGTGTCTCCGGAAATGTTCTGATAAATAAAATAAAGTCGTTAGTTATATCACACGGATAAGTTATCGTATAGTGTAGTTTGATTTCACGCAACAATTTTGTGGATATCGTGTGCAAACGTGTAATTAAAAACCTGTACGGCTACAATTTTTTATTATTATTATTATTAAATATAATCGTTACAAATATTTTAATCGGTAAAACATGTTATCCACCAAATTCAAATGTGATAAATTATTTTGTTTTGCTATTAATGGATTGTCTTATTACAGAAGGAAACCCTCTACCAAAAACTGAGCAGGAAAAAAGCTTACGTGGAAGAAATCGGTGTAGAAGGAAATGAAAAATTTAAACGAGTGCTGAACCTTGTTGATTTGACTGCTCTGGGAACGGGTTCGACGCTGGGATGTGGTGTATACGTATTGGCTGGAACAGTGGCCAAATCCGTTGCCGGCCCTGCGGTGGTATTGTCTTTCATTTTAGCCGCGACAGTGTCTTCGTTTTCAGGTGCTTTATGGTTGAAGATAAAATTACAAAATTATATTAATTACGTTTCTTAATACCTCCTCTCTCTCTTCTTTTTGCAAATTGGTTTGAAAACAAATACATTTTGAGTTACCCATGATTGGGTAGCGTATGCGGGAAACGGCAATCCTTGATTATTATTACATTTTAACATAATATGTACTTTTTGACACGCTTTTGTTTGTTTAATTTTATTACATTAGTACTATAATAATAGTTTTTCGAGGAAATTCGTTGACCTCACTTAACACTTCGTATTGTTTTGTTACGATTGATAATTCATAACACCATAAACAACGCTACGGTTCTGCGTATCTCATTCTATGATTGAGCTATGGCATTAAAGTGGTTGTTTTTCGGTCACGCCGTGAAGCAAAACATACACTTGGCTTGTGTGAAAAATTAATGAAATTCATAGCAAAGACCAACCCGACTATAAAATTATTTTGTTTTTATTTACAGGAGTTTGTTATGCTGAATTCGCCGGCCGAGTGCCCAAAGCTGGATCTGCGTATATTTACAGCTATGTGGCCGTAGGGGAGTTTATAGCATTCGTTATAGGCTGGAACTTGTTGCTAGAACATACAATAGGTATGAGATCGAATAACTAAATAAACAATAAACGTTCCGATAATTAATCAAACGTATATGACTGAGTTTGACATTTGTTTTGCATGTTGTTTAGGCACTGCTGCTGTTGCGAAAGCGATGAGCAACTATTTAGATTCTTTACTCGGAGATCCCCAAAAAACGTTTATGAAAAAATATTTCCCGATACACATGGAATTTTTAGGCGAATATCCGGATGTTGCATCTTTCCTGTTCATCATGAGCATCGCCTGTAATTAAAAAAAAAAAATATTTTAAAAACGATTAAGATATAACGAAGTTGAGTATATCCTTGTATCATGTATCAATATTAAAAAAAAATAAGTTGGAGTTTTTTATCATTATTTATTTAGGCCAAGGATAAAATTATTTATAAAATGGTTCACAATTTAATAGAATACTTGAGCTTAATTAGAAACTTTATTTTTAACAAACCGTTATAATCTTTTATAAATATTATTCTATATTAATGTAAAAACATGACACAACGATATAGTCAATTTGATTTTAATATACCGTATTCAATTATTAGATAATCAAAATATTTATAATATTTTAGTGGTTGTAGCTTGGGGTGTTCGGAAGTCGTCAACTCTCAATAATCTTTTCACCACGTTGAACTTATTGACCGTATGTACAGTTATTGTAAGTGGATTCTATTTTGGTACGTATAAATTAGTAAATTATTCATATTTTATTATACATTCTGAAATATCATATTAATTCTACATCTATTGGTACAAATATACGTATAAGTTAGATTTTTTTTTTATTTTAAACGTCTTTTGATCTTGTTGAGGTTCAATGTAGGTAGTTAATCTTCTTTTTTTTTTCATAGTTAACTTCATATTTTATATGAAATATATAATAAAGAATATTATTCTTAGACAAACCACTACACTTGTATCACTATTGATTGTAGCGAATTTGTCCAATTGGTTTATTCCAAAAAAAGATATTCCACCTGAAGCAAATGGTGGTGAAGGTGGGTTCTTACCATTTGGCTGGACAGGAATGGTCGCAGGAGCTGCGAGATGTTTTTATGGTTTCATCGGATTCGATTCAATCGCTTCAACGGGTATGAGCAAAATATAAATATTTACAAATATAGCATACATTTAATACGGTCTATATTAACGATATGAATTATAGTTTTAATAAGATATTGTAATCAGCAGCTGTCATTAACAAAATTTTAATGTCATTAAAATCCCAGCGTATTCATTTATTTTAAGAATTATAATAATTATTAATGTTGAAAAATAGTTATTGATGTCTTTATGCTGTACATTAGAAATATTTTTTGTTTACCGAAATATTGTTAGGATGATATTCTAATTTTTATTTTTTATTTATAGAAAAGATAAATGTCTTGTAATAATATTTCTACTTTTCAAACTTTCAGGCACTGTAAATTTACTATTAAATGTCTATTCTGATAAATATTATTAAATATAAATATTAAGCTAGTATGTATATAATATTTTTAGTTGAATAAATTAAAATTATTTATCATAAAGGTGAAGAAACAAAAAATCCAAAAAGAACGATACCTCTGGCAATTGTTTTAACGTTGTTTTTTGTGACGTTAGCGTATTCTAGCGTAGCGTCTGTGTTAACTTTGATGTGGCCATACTATGATCAAGTAAGAATTAGTCTTGAAATTTAAATAAATTCATACGAGATTCAATTAATTTAAAAATAATTCCAGGACCCGAATGCACCTTTACCAGTCATTTACGAAAACTTAGGAGTGCCTTTGTTGAAATATTTGGTTACAGGCGGTGCAGTGTTCGCTCTTTTTACTACGTACGTTTTTCTGTAAATACTTTTCTGTTCAGATTTGATAAATAATTCTAGCTATGGTATCATTTAAAGTTTAATAGGATGTTTGTTTCCAATACCACGCATTTTGTACGCCATGTCCAGTGATGGTCTATTGTTTAAATTTTTATCAACAATTAACGAAAAAACGAAGACACCTTTTATAGCAGCGATCATTTGTGGAGTCTGTGCAGGTAAAATTAGTTTTTTAGAAAACAACAACCTCAAAATAGATATAGATAAATGTAACTGAATTCATAAACATATCATAAAAGATAGTTTATGATTTAAAATTAATAATATAATAATTTTTTCCAATAAGTATTTTTAATATTTGCGTCACTATATTAGTGAAATCATCAGTGAAATCCCTTTATTCTCAGCGGGTGGGTTGTTAATAATTATTGTGTTAAAATTTGTAATTTAGTGTACAACTACCTGAAATGAGAACAAGTAATTTAATAAATAATTGAATGTAGTATATTATAGTTACATTTCCATGGTTTTTGAGTCTATGAAATTATATTTCCGTTAAGGGTATAACAATTGTGTTTATAAACATTCATAAAATTATTTTTCAGGTTTACTGTCAACCATATTCAATCTCGAGCAGCTAGTTGATATGGCATCTATTGGAACTCTTCAGTCGTACATGATTGTGTGCATTTGTGTCTTAATACTCAGGTACTTATTATCCATATTATTGTTTAACAAATAATTAAAAAGCTATAACACTCCATAGATGTTATACGATATTATTAGACAATTTCGGTTAATGAATTAAAGATAAGTTTCTCAAAAAATTTACATCAAGAAAATGTGTATTTTAATTTAAAATTCTGAGTGAAACGAGGAATGTATTTGTTTTACCATGATGCGATTTTTTTTTTTATGATTTCTACCAGTAAGATTGTTCCGTAAAAGATAGTAAATGGATTCTAGTAAGTACTTTGTTGGAGTAAAGTGTCTTTTTTCCAATTCCTCAAATGTTTTCCGAACAAATAAGATAAACAGAGAAGGAATTGCAAAAAACTTTGGTTTCATCCGAGATTTGAATCCTTACCAATCGCATATTATTTTATTTTATACTACTTCTTTTTCTGGTTTTGGGTTAACCTAAATATTTCATTCAGTTTCGTGGATTAATTCTGGTTTTTATTTAACAATCGGTTTTGAATATATGAGGTTTGGGTTATGCCATTTATTTGAGTTAATTTTGGTATAAAGACCTGTTGTTTGGGTCGGGAACATAAAATTATATTATGTTCATTCAGGTTACCGATTTGCGTGTAGCCCACCTTCCCAACGACCGTTTAGCGGTGTGTAATAATAGGTAATAGCTGAATCAGAAGTGTTCGGGAACGCCTTGCAAAACTGTGGAGCTATGTGGATGAATAGTGTGTAAGGTGTGTCTTTGTTGGTATTTACTTATAAATATGGAACGAAAAAAAAGTTAACTAAAATAATGATAAATAAATGGTAACCATGTATTGCTAGTACAACAGTTATATAAAATAGTGTCACCTAACCAAGGAATTTTGCCCTTTTAAATTTTATGATTTATTTACGATGGCATTTCGAGTATTATTGAGATATTAATACGTTTATATTGTTTTTCAGATATAGTAATAATAATGAGTGTAGTCAAGAAGTTGACGATTCTGAAGTATATTCGATTTCAAAATGGTTTACCGTATCGAGCATGAGAATGACGAATAGTTACACCCAATATGTATCTAGAGTGTTAATTATCATATATTGTAAGTATAATTAATTTCGATTTGAATTTTTTCGTTCGTTCGGTAGTTTCCTAAGAACTTACGTAAAAGCACAGTATGCATTCGTCTTCGGTTTATATTAATGTTTTATAGCGTTTGAATTTTCATAGATTATTGTTCAGCGCTATCTCTTTCGATACACATCTTAATAATAATGTTAATCACTTTACGTGTTACAGCCGTTGCCGCGAGTGTGTTTTGCATTTGCGTGGTGAACTGGAATTATTTTGAAGGCACCATTAACACTGTATTGAGCATCACGATTTGTGTTTCGTTGGTAATCTTATTAACCACAACAATGCTGTTAAACCGGCTACCGCAAGCTATTGAAACCTTACCGTTTAAGGTAAGAATCAAATTATTTCTTCGCGGTACTCTGAGATCAATTTATTATAACTTTTACGTAAATAATAATGCCCCCAACGACGTGTGCGTATCAAAATCGCCCCGGCGTTGGCCGCGTTGCGGAATCAACACTGTTTATAAGTTTTATTTTCGTCATATATAGGTGCCGTTCGTTCCGTTCGTACCCTGTTTGAGCATAGTTTTGAACCTATACCTAATGATGGAGCTGAATTTCAAGACGTGGATAAGATTCTGTGTATGGTTATTCATCGGTTGGTATCAATTGCAGTTTTTGTAGACGATTATTTTACTATAATATACAGGGGTGACCAACATGAAGAAGTTCGTGGGTTACACGGATAAATACAATAATACCAATAGCCAAAATGTCAATAGATACATTTTATATTACTTGATATTATTTTATAAATGTGTACCTAAAAAAATTAAAATTCATAATAATAATAATGATATAATAAGTACATTTTTATTTTACTAATACAACGCGATCCGCAAGTTGGCCACCCCCGCTATAGTAGTATTGTTTGTGTATTGTTTGAGTATTTATTACTGATATTAATGTCAGATTTATTTTACAGTACAAAGTGAATGATTCGTATCGAATCAATATGAATAATATTAATATTCTTCTAAAAGAAATAAGTACTGTTGTCCACGAAAGAAAACCGTCAATATTAAAATTTATAAATTAATATACATTGCTCTTGCCAAAATGATATCATTGGATGGTATCTTCTTTACTTTACTAATTTCATTTAAAAAAGTTTTATTTATTTAAATAATTTTTATGCAAATATTTACTAATGGTTTTGTTATTATTTGTATTTCACTCTATTCGATCTTATGGTGTATAAGATTGTATTTCCTTGTATGTCTAATTGTTCTCAATTAAAAACCAAAAAAATATATTTATACATAGTATGTGAAATTTATAAATTTCATTCTTGAAAATTTCAGGTTTATAAGCTGATTAAAAAAAATTCCGACGTATATTATCCTTTAGTGTAAAATGCAAATATGTACTATAGTACAAACTTTGTGCACTACAAAAGTGTTCTTAATTCGAATATTAACGTATGTAAATATTGTTTTCCTTGTTTATTATATAGGTCTACTGATATACGCTTTCTATGGGATTCGCCACAGTTTGGAAAGTCCAAATATTACACAGAAAAATATTGAAAACAAAGAAAATAGCTGCGAACCAAAAAATCTCTAATCAATAGTACCTACGATAAATATAAATTTAAATTTAAGTTTATTAATTTTTTCATACTAAAAAAACCACCACCGTATACAGTATTACATTTGAGAACATAATTAAGTGATGTGTGGTTTAATATAATTATTAAATGATGAATGTTAAAAATATGTGTTACACAAAGATATTGTTTTCTGGTTTGGCTGGTTTTTCAAATTTTATTATTAGATTGTCAAATTTTTATATTCTAGTAATTTATCACCTTAAATTTTATTTTTTACTGTTAATAAGTTATTTCATCCTTTTGGTCTGATTTGTCTTATATTATTATTACTATAATATGTGTGTGTATATTAATATTATAAATTATATATTAATACATTTGCTTGTTAATTATTTTTATTAAATAAAGATTCTTTTTTTTTTTATATGTAACTGACAAATGTTGTTGGGGTTTCGTATTTTTTATATTATTGTCACACGAAATTATGAACAAAACAAACTTTATTTAACGAATCTACGTTAGATTGATAACACAAGTCCAGCTCTGTATTTCATGGGAATTGATTTTGTTATTTAAATATTAAACATAATTCATTAGTGTTTAGAAAATTATAATCGAAAAAGAAAAGTCGACAAATACGAGTAAGACTTGGACTTCTATACAGTCATAGAATCATAAAATTAAATCGCAATAAAATCATGTTATTTATCATACGCAATTGTATTGTAATAAATATAATAAATAGTTCTTTTGATCAGAGGCATAGTAGCAGGATTATTTGCAAGGGGCCTACATGCATTTTTGGTATTCATCCGCCCTTTAAAAATTAATAATCTCTCTATATTTATATCTAATAGAATGTCTTTACTTCTACGAGTAAGCAATAACTAGACAACTGGTACCTGACCAAGTTTATCATATCTAATAATAATTTGTAGCACATAAAAATGTTATTAACGGGCCGGTACCAACTTCTCAATAAATTAATTAAGCAATTCTTTAAACCGTACGCTAATTATTGTTATCGTTGTGATCCACTTATTATTATTGTAATTATTATTATTTCCAACAAAAACAATAACAAAGTTTTAATTATAACAATAATAATTATTATTAGTTTTGTTAGGATGAGATGATGAACCGGCGTATAATTTTATGACATATTATTATAATATTGTGTGAAAAATTCATGCGGATCGGATAACTTGTCAGCAAGTTCTATTTTGAATAACGACGAATGTAATTTCTCGAATATGTGCGTAATATTTTATAAGAGTCTACTTGTGCCGCGATGTCGTTTGTTTTCCAATTACATTCGTGTAAGTATATGAGGTTATTATTATGTTTTGCACGATATGCGCGTCGCTAACATGAATGGGAGTTGCTGGTTAAAAGGCCGATATTATTACGGGGATGTAATGTGATATATTTTTACTCAGTCTATTCGATTTGTAAAACATTTTGAGCGTGTAAATAATAATAATAAAAAAATAAAAAAACATACAGTTTAAGTACCATCACAATTACAAGTACACCAGCAACAGCATTCGATTAAAAAAATATCCAAATATCGAATCATTGAAGGTTCACTTCAGAGCATATTACATTATGTACACCGTGTTACTGTTTTAAACACTATTCAAAGCTGTTGAAGGATGTAAATAAACCAATGAAAACTTTATTAAATTTATTGAAAATTTTCAAAATACTTTGAAATCTTAACCATGTATAGAAAACGTCAATATAAAGATTTGGTGAAAATTTCAAGTTGTTGCGGTTTTTCATTTTTGAGTTAGAGCATTTTAAAAAAACCGATATCATTTGTCAGTCTAGAATATTATACATTATATTATATTTTACATGTAATTTTATGTCAATATTCGCTGTTCAAACGCTTATAAAAAAAAATTGTGCCTATGGATTTTAATAATTTTTGAATGACATTAAGAACTACTTCTGTGGAATCTTCTATTAAATTTTCAAGTATTTTGTACTAGCCAAATTTTTTTTATCACCGATTATAAAAAAAAAATGTAAAAAAATCGAATATTTTAAATGCAGATAAGTGGCTTAAAAATCAATATAATATTTTGAAAAAAATATGACATAAAGAAAATACCAATCATAACAGCTGGTAGAAATTTCAAATATCTGCGACTTATACTTTTTGAATTATAACAAATATTAAAAATCGTTTGAGAATAAATCGCTATTTTATGCGATTTCGTAAATATTTAAATTTCAAACAGTCATAAAATTTTTTCCTCTAAGTCCGGTAGAAATTTTTTTAAAGAGTAGCTTATAGATAACCTAGTGTTAAAATTTTGAACCTTAAGTATGAACAGAAAAAATTTTATGAATTTTATCTACAAAATAACTTGCAAATTTTCGCAATTTTTACATATTTCGTATAAATTGGAACTTTGAGCACTTATAAAACAAAATTGTGACTTACGATTTTAGATTTTTTTTCATCAGTTAAGGAACAACTTATAAGAAATCTTGTATTAAATTTTCAAGATTTTCTGGGCGGCCAAAAAAATGTTATCGTTATTTTAAAAAAAAAATACTTAAAAAAATTGAAAATTTCAATTGTCTATAAATAGCTCAATAAAAGTCAAAATACTTTGAAAATTTAACGGTGTATAGAGAACATTTGGTGAAAATTTCAAGTATTTACATCGATTAGTTTTTGAGCAAAATAAAAAATTTGATTATGTCGAAAACTGGTTTTGCGTAAAAACTGCCGTTTTTCCCAAAATTTTTTAGTGTTTTTCCCGTCGCTTTTAAAAAATATTGAAAACTAGATTCACTTTCCTTTCAGAAAAGTTGCTACATAAGGAAATCGAAGCATTTTTACTGCCCCAAATCGTGTCGACAGACACAAAAAAAAAAAAAAAAAACACACATCATTGTAAAATCAATACATTCTTCACTCCGTTCAGAATCTAAAATAAAAAAATAATACACCGAATATAATGTATTCTCTAATCGCATTTTGTTTTCAAGTGACGGTCGAGAGAACGTGTACCAAATGAACTGCAGTTCACCACACAAAGATTATATCAAAACCGACGTCCAATACCTAGACCTAGACGCTTTAGATTAATGGAATGACACAAATATCGAAGCGTTTCATCTGGAATTACAGAGATTTATAGTATATAATCATATCATGTATCCTGCTGCGTCGTTTAGCGCTATTTCATACGATAGGAAACGCTGTACTCGCGGCGCATTACAAATAACATATTATAATAATAATTAGAACTATTTTCATAAAATAAATTAAACTTAAATCCAAGGATCACACTTGATTGTAGAAGTTGATTACAAATTTATATAGGGCTCTAATGCAAGATTAAGTGATATAATCTATCTTTTGACATCGAAGCAGTTCATACTGCTGCTTGGAATCGTTACCGAATACCAACACGGTACATTGGTTTTAAATGCATAAGAACAACACATTTATATCAGTCATCAACGTCCACGTATCTTATTTGATCCCCGTATCTCATTTTTTTTTTTCATTTACATTGATTTTAATATTTTATTTTTTTACATAACAATTATTAATATGAGTTGTAATAATAGTGTATACCTATTGTGTACTATAAATACTGAAAAAGAAAAAACCATTAGAACATAAATTATTATTAAATCAGTAAAAAACCAAAAAAAAAAAAAAAATAGATTCCACGACTCAACTATAAAAGTTAATAGAAATATAAATCTGAGAAAATGAAAATTCAATTTTTAAAAGGGTCCCTCCGTTTATTTTAGTGTGGGCAAACCTTTCACTTTTGTACAAGATATATCAGTGTAATTTTTTACTTATGTGTATATTTAAGAAATATATATTAAATAATATGTATATGATTCAATATTCAGTATATAATAGTTCAATACAGAAATAATAACAAGACACCGATTAAGACAATAATGAATTATAAAAACTGTTAGTAATAAATAACGAAAGACATAAACTTTGACTAGTGACAAAATGAGAATATCACAAGTAAACACATATTTATCGTGGAAATATATTTAAATTTGAACCCCCAAGGAATTCCATTGTGATTCCAATGCATTATAAAATGTAATTGTGAAATACGTCACATTATATTTTAATGGCTCTATCGAAAAATCAACAAATGTCATGTTGTAACTGTTGGTAACATTAAAAACTATGTTTACTTCGGTGGTAATATGAAATATTGAATCACAACTCGCTTTGATTCCAAATAGTCAACGCAAAAAACTTTTCAGCTTTGTGAATAATTGTACATTTCTAAAGGAAACAAAATTATATAAGGCATAATGGCAACTAACATAAGATGTGATGTAATGGACCACGAAAATGTTAAGCAGCTGACGTATAGCCTAAAAAAATGTTCTATTTGCAAAAAAAGATGTTTTTTTAGATTGAAAAAAATGGTAAAGTGCATTGGTAAGTAATACATTTTAAGACTTGCAATTAAATTGATGTATTATTATTTATTGTTAGAAAAATTTTACATTATATATATATATATATATATATATGCATTTCCGATGACTCACGATGACTTTATAAGATAGATTTATAATTTAAACATACAATTATTACTCGACAGCTTGCAAAAGTATAATGCACAGCAAGTGCTTTATGGCAGCCAATCGATTGGTGTTAGCACAAGAAGCGGCAGTGGATTATAGCTACGTTTATGCTGCTGCCACTAATGCTGCGAAGAATCAATCCGTTCCGTCTATGGAACAGAACGTGCCGGAGGAGGCAGACAGAGAAGAAAGTCTGCTACAGGAAACCAAAGCAGTGGTACCGGTCGAAGATCTGCCGATTTTGACCGTGCGACACTTGATGTGGCCGATGCAGGGTGAGGTCCTGTGGACTTCGATCGTGGCTTTGTGGAATGAAGAGTGTGAGCCACAGGCGTTGCTGACTACATCACGTGCCATGGTTATGCTTCCGTACGTGGTTGAAGACGAGGCGGCAAGGATTACGCAGAACGGAATTGGTGACGCGGTAGTTGTAGGCCCTTTCGAGAAGGGTCTTTCGAGAAGTCTTAGCTGGACCTGGTCGATTACCATCATCAACGGTTTATTGTGGGCTTCCCTCGAAGTGTCCTACGACCCGGTCATCGGTCTGGAAGTGCGCGTCACGTTCCAGTGCATCTTCTCACCGACGTATCAAGATACGGAACCATCTTTGGAGTTGGAGGACTTGGTCCAGTCGACTGCGGATTTAGATCAAAGGACATTGTTGGGTGCACCTCAAATCGTCGATTTATCACGACGAATGCTAAAGGAGGCCCCGAACGATGATGCGTTCAACATCAATGTCCTTGCAACTCCATCGTGGTCGCGAATCACCGCATTTGGTAAGTTCACAGATATGTTACGACGATAAGTATCCGAAATACAGATGTGTTTTGTGTGTTGAAATTTTTGATCACTGAATTTGAGTTCGAAAAAGAGACTTTTAGTATGTAAAAAAAAGAAATAAAATTAAAACTTAATATCAAATAAGGATAAAAAGGGCAAAATATAAAAAAAATAATAAAGACTATTTAATAAACGACCACGAAAATAATAAAAAAAACATTGTAAAAATTATCTTCGGTAAAAGTATAAAAAGTTCGATATGAAAATTATAATAACTATTCAAAGTACAATCCTTCATCACAATGGTATTATCTATATATTTAAAATTCGCATTAAAATAAAATGAGAAAATTACCAAACGATAATAGTTTTCTGATGTTGTGCATCATATCATACATAGTAACCTATCATTACTTTATGGTTTCAGATTGTATCAAGATGACGTTTAAAAACAAACATACTAACGAACCGAAAAATGATAATCAACCGCCGGATGATATTAATAGACCAATAGTTGAACCTGCTCCTTTCTCTGTAGAAAGCAAGTTAACTAAATTGGGTAAATGAAACTATTATAACGAATATTTAATAATTACTCGTATGATCAAATATTAACACACTCCTCAATTTATTTTCAGATTATTTCAAACTCAGTGAGCTATGGGTGTATAAAAGAGTAAGAAGGAATGAATGTAAACGGAATGTGTATTCATTGATCATTACCAATTCAAAATTCAAAGACCTCATTATTTAATTTTCTAGTTTTTTTGATGTCTTCATCTTTGTATTTTAGGTTTTTTAAGGTACACTTTTTTGACAATTATACAGTTACTACTATTCTAATGTAAAAATAAATCTTTTTTTATTTTATACATGTCTGTATCTGTATTGTTATAAAAACTTTGCTTAAATTTGTTAATAATTTGTAATTTGTAAATTATTATAAAAATTTGTTGACATCGTAATTATACGCGGTATTAATTTATTTTATTATTATTGTATTTTACCCATACATTTTTATACCTATTATTATTGGCCTATTTGAATGATAATTTATTAAAAATAACTTGATCATTAATTTAAGGATCATTCATATTATATATCCTTCCTAGTGATGAAACTGTTCACGAATTAGTAATTAATAGTTTTGAAAAATAAAAGTATAAATCTTATTTTGTTCATAGTCGGTTTTATAAAAATAAAATCCTTATGGATAGACAGAGGAAAAAATTGGCGCAAAATAATAAATAAAATCCATTCTTTTAAATGACCACGAGAAAATTAAAAATGAATAATTACTGAAATTTAAAATATTTAACAAGAAACGTTTAATTTTAGTCTTTTACATGGGTCACTGCTCAAAACTGCAGTAGAAAATTGCTCTCGGTAACGATCAGTCGATAATTTCGACTCGATATGATAATGAGGTGACAGAGACGAGAACGTGGTGGTCTTTACACTGAGTTGTGTGGCATAGACCTGATTTATTAATTATATTAATTTCTACTTATATCGAACAATGTACCTTTTTTATAACTTTTAAGACGAAGATATAAATTGTTTTAGTAATATTCTTGTTTTAGATGTACTATTAAAAAAAGGTATTAAAACGGTCTTCTATTTATTTAAACATTCAATACTCGTTATTGTAGTCACTAGAATTAGTACTGTATTTATATTTTTATATTCAAATATTTATTAAATTTAAAATTTTTTTATTTAATCTTTGAAACTAGATACTCTATTAAAAAACCATTTAGAATTAGTAAACACATGTTTATATACTTATGCACATCAGTTAAAAGTGCTGGAAGGGGTGAAGTACGCATAGTGATTGAAAAAACATAAGAAAGAAAGTGACATCTATGCGCAGTACAATGAAAACTGGAATGCGATAGTCGAAGTTATCCCGGTGTGGATATAGACAATGACCAACATTTTGATGTAATTTATACATAAATTCAAAAATATTAAAAGAAGAAGAAACACCAATCGATGGCAAACCAATAAATTTTGGGAATACAAATTAAATAAACAGTTTAAAGAATAAACGAATACAATAAAAATACAAGAAGAACAGGACATCGACACCAGATGGATTTCCTTTAGAAAAGCAGAAAATAATAGAAGAGAGAAAAAAATATAAAAACTTAAATACTGATGAATATAAAAGAAGATACAAAACTTTAGGAAACTTGATTATAAGGAAATCAAAAGAAAAAAAAAAATTATACCTTGAAGAAAAATGCGAGAAAATAGACATTTTAATGTGAATTAACAAAAGAAAAGAAGCATATAAAACAGTAAAAAAGTTCTTTGGAGTATAGGTAGCTCAGATAGAAGTTTGAAACAATAAAAAATAAAGAAGATAAAATTATTTATGAGCGGGAACAGGTTGTAGATAGACGGAAAAAATGTATAGAAGCATTTATGACGAAGAAAAACTAGTTAGTATAGATTTAGAAAAGATAAATCAGATGAAAATTATGTAGAATATCTGGTATTTAGAGAATAATTTGACAGAGTAGGTATTAAGAGATTTAAAACCAAAGAAAGTGCGGGAATAAATGAGACCCTAACGAAACTGATTTGGAAGGAATCAGAAAAACATGGTAAATGAATCATTGAAACTCATTAGAAATATTTACAGTTATTTATATAACTACCGAGTTTGTAAAGAGTATAACTATTTCCATAATAAAGAAGACATCACCTAAAAAGTGTGAATAATGTCGAAAAATTAGCTTGCTAACGCACGCCTCAAGGATTTTAACAAAAATTATGTATAAGAGAATGGAAAAAAAGATAGAAGACATATTATCAAAGGACCAATTCGGATTTAGAAAAAAAATGTTTACGAGAGAAGCTATATTTGTTTTAAGATCAATAATGAGGAAAAAAATACGGAAAGATTAGTTGGCGTTTATTGCCTATGGTAACATTAAGAAGGTAATCGACAAAGTTAACTGAGAAATAATGTTAAAAATTCTGAAAAGAATTGGAATTGTAGTTTACAATTCGTAGACATGAAAAAAAACAATTATTGTACATAAAGGCAAAAAAAATAGCAATCATGAAAATGTTAGATATTCAAATATATTCTAAAACAAAGAAAGATGTTAGACATGGATGTACATTATCTTCTTTAATATTTAATGTCTACACTGAAGATGCTATAGATTTTATAAGAGAGAGAAAGAGAGGACACAGTTATGAATAAAAATAAATTATTACAGAATAGACATGTTGAGGTTCGCGGACGGCATGGAAATAATAGCGAGGAATGAAAAAAATCAAAAAATATTTTAGGAACTTTGGAATTAGTGATGGAAAATAATTTACATATGAAAATTAACGCAAAGATGATGAAAGTTGATGCGGACCGCACGGCAATCGGTATCACATTATTGACGTCTATCGTTTCTGATCAATCAGCAAGCCGCGAGACGTACCGTCAACAAGATACCCGGTTTTCCGTCTATCGTAGGAGAGAGATCTCGAACGAACGCAGATACTTGTACTACCACCAAACCGTTCTGTTTCTCTGTGTATGTTATACGAGCATGTGCAATATCGCGAGCATCCATTTTTTGTTTTTCGTATGTTATACATTTTATAATTTTTTTTCGGTCTTTTTTCGATAGTTGTCAAACATCAAGTGGACGATGTCAACACTTTGTCGTTATTTGTATTATAATTATTATCATTGTTTTGTTTTTAAATTACTGTGATAATAAATCTTCATTATTATAATAATAATCACATTATGTTGGTTTGAGCGTCTTACCCTTAGACGAGGTTCCTAACATAATCTTAGTATGTAGTAGAAAAATTAATATAAGAACAAGAACAAAATTAAAGGACAATGAAACTGTAGAACAAGTAGAAGATTTCATACATTTAGGTAGCATTATAAGCTCAGATTGGAGATGCAAAATGGAAATTATTAAGATAATATGCCAATCTAAGGTGGCATTCCTAGGAAAAAAAAGTATTTTTACATCAAAAACATCGACCTTAATATCAGAGAAAAATCTACTAAAAATATACATATGGATAATCATGTTATATGGATTTGAAACATGGATAATGCAAGAGAAGAAATGAAATGAACAGAGGGATTTCAAATGTGGTGCTACAAGAGGTCGGAAAAGATAAGTAGGTCTGATAGAATTACTAATGAAGAAGTTTTAGAAAGAGAACCTGAGATGAAATCTATATGGAAGAGTTTACAGAAAAGTCGAAATGAATTAATAGGTCAGATTTTAAGACACGATGAGCTGCTATTACAAATTTTAAAAGGAATAATCGATTGAAAAAATCAAAAATGAAGACCAAGATTGCAATACCTAAATCAGATAATAAAAGATTAGGGATGTAATTAATATCAAGATATGAGGTGATATATAGGCTAGTAATAGAGAAACAAGGAAGTTACTGCAAACCAATTATTAGATTGAATACTGTAGGGAAAGAAAAAATACGAGGTACATTATATTATAAAATACGATTTTAACTCAATTGTATTCGAAAATATTATGCGATTTTGATAAGGATAAACAATTTAATTACATCCTCGTATACATACATACACAAGTGCACACACATATACATACATATATATATATACATACATATATATATATATATATATATATATATATATATATATATTTGGAAGGATTTTGATTGATATTGAGAAATTGCAAAAGTGTTATTAATTAAATTACTAACTACATATTTTTTTATTATTTTAGCAATATTTCAATTTAATTTATAAAAAATTAAAAAAAAAAAAAAATCAATTTAACTTATTTCTTACAATGAAAAATTAATTCACTCATTTCACGTAAATTAAAAAATAAATTTAGTAAGTTGTCTACGCCGTGGCGGCTCTTACGGCTGTGTTGACCGCCAAGACTCGCGTTTGGTTGCGGGATAGGTATATCGAAGGCCGATCGTACGATTCGACGTTGATGATTGAAAAACAACAAGGCTTACAATGAATGCGTGTTGCGTTTAATAATTATAATAATTATAATACAAATATGCAAATATTGAATTTATGAGGCACCCCAGAGTAATAATAATTAGCGAGTATTAATAATATAAAAGACCAGGTGTTCATTCGTTGATCATAGATTTTTACATGTAATAATAATTAGCGATTTGACTATCACCCGTCGGTGGAAATCATGGACAGCACTCTTGACACCATGAGAGCCAGATGGAAGCTGCAGACAAGTAATGCTGAAACAGCACACAAGAATCTGGCAACTACACGAATGCAGACACCGATTTAAACAGCGACGACGAGGAAGCACACACGTAAATTAGCAAAAACCAAAATCGCGAACGCGGGCTGAAAAAACGTACACAAGTCGAGCGGCACCACGACGTGATGAGAAAAGCGAGACGAAATAGTGAAGTGAAATGAAAAGTCGTGAGTCACGGCTGTACACCCCCTCGATGTCGTCACGCACACGATAATCGGTGAGACTCGAGGTCGGACTGTGATATGTGGGCCGCGGAGGGATCGGGACGGACCGATATCAAGCTTCCTTGGACACGCGAATCCGGTGGCACGAATAGGGCTACGCGGTTATTTTAAATAATCGATAGTTAAGATCGATTAATCGATTAGTCGGTTATTTTCCAAGCCTTATTAATAATTGATATAATCGGAATTGGATTATTCAATTAATAATCGATAGACGATTATTAGATTATTAATCGATTAAATTATTGAGATGGTTTAATAATTTAAATTATGCCAAATTATTTCGATTTTATATTTATACATTATATATTTATGAAAAAGAAATTATGAGTGAAAGATAAATATAACATGTAGAATTTATCATTAATCCGGATTTACACGCAACGACATTTCGTAACGATGTAATTGAAAATTTATCGTCGTTTTTATTTTTCCTATTAATCGAAAGAGTGAATACTGTTATATTCTTTGTCGATCGCTATTCACTCAGACTTCAGTTTGCTATCAGTACAACCTTCTCCATGAACAGCCAATGCAAACTAAATAAAATTGTAGCGATAAATTGTTTCAACATGTTATATCCGATTATAATTTAATAAGTGGTAATATCAGATTATAATTTATTAACTTATAATAATCAATTATAATTTATGTATCGATAACAACCGATTATAATCTAAATAATTTTCTACATAACGATTATATGGAAATAAAATAATCGTGCAGCCCTAGGCATGAGTGCTGGCGGAGCTAAGCATGTGCTGCTCGAACATAAGTTCATAGTTATGAAAATCCAAAAGTAACTAGTATATATATACATATATGTGTGTGTGTGAGCGTGTAACATAATATAAATTTTCAAGACCTATTGTCAAACCAAAATTGTTTTATCTACATTTACTTTTGAAGAATATGCGAGGAAAACATCAACTTTTCAATTTTTTATAAATTACTTCAAAAAAATCTTTTGAAAATTATATCATAATCTCTATGATTATTATTTTTTGAGTTTCAATATAAACGAAATTTGCATTTTTTGAAAACCATTATGCCATAAAGGTTTGTGGTCAATTAATACACATTTTTTTTTGTTTCTTTAAATTTTCTAAAATTCGGCAGGTTCGCTGAGTTTTATATAGTATGTTTTATACAGTAAATGTATTTTTATTTTTTTCATAATCGACCACAAACCAAGTAAGAGTTATTTTTTATGTTCCAAAACTACTGTTAGACAAATTTATTATTGATATATTGCCATCCCAAGTGCCTTCTTTTAAACATATAAGAAGGTTAATTTACTTCTACCCTTTTTAACTATCTGTCTATCTACCTATCTATATAATTCTCCACTAATTAACACCAACATAGCCACCTTAACTTCTCTTTTTTCCTTTTCTTTCATTTTTGTGCACTAAAAATGTATGCCATTAGAAACTCATTCTGATTAAGTCATTAAAAGTTTCAATTGATTTCCTCTGTATCCTCCATATTTTTCTCAATGGAGCCTCACAATGCTAAGTATATTAATTAAAAATTAATAATGCTTTTTTTTTTTTTATAACCCACATTTTAATGATAAATACCTACTTCGGAACTTTGTTATAGGTATTTCAAATGATTTTTGTACATACATAATTATCAATAATAAAATATGTAATATAACGTACAATTATCAATAAATTTTGGACAGTCTGTTAGAAATATAATTAATCACATCATTTATAACAATAACAATACTCAGCAATATATGTATGTACTAGCTATGTACTAGAAAATTATGTATTTATCGCAGTTTAAATAAACTGACTCGTTCAGCACCAGGAAGGTGAAATATATGATGAGTAATCATTAAATTAATAAATTATCATTCAAAAAACCGTATAAGAACAGTATATCAATATATGTTAACAATATGTTAATATAATGTTATGTTTAATAAAAATGAATACCGCGTATAATTATTTAACAAATAATTATAATTATTGACAAATTATAAATTATTAACTACTGTTATTTAACTAACTGTATAATTATCAAAAAAGTGTACCATAAAAATGGTGTAAAAAAGCTAAAATACAATGATGAAAACATCAAAAAACTAGACAATTAAATAATGAGACCTTTGAATTTTGAATTAGTAATGGTCAATGAATACACTTTCCGTTTACATTCATTCCTTCTTACTCTTTTATATACCCATAGCTCACTGAGTTTGAAATAATCTGAAAAGTGAGGAGTGTGTTAATTTTTGATAATTTGATCAATTATCATATATTCATTATAATAGTTTCATTTACCCAATTTAGTTAACTTGCTTTCTATAGAGAAAGGAGCAAATTCAACTTTTGGTCTATAAACATCAGCTCGTTGTTGTTCATTACTATTCGTCTCGTTAGTATCTTTTTTTTTCAATGTCATCTTGATACAATCTGAAACCATAAAATAATGATAGGGATAATGATATGATGCGTGACATCATAAAACTATTATCGTTGTTATTTTCTCATTTTATTTTGATGTGTGTTTTCCATACTAAAAATCTTTTATTTTTTAATTCAAATTCAGTGATCAACACACAAAATATAACTGTAAGTCGGAAAAATATCGTTGTACAATTTCTGTGAACTTACCAAATGCGGTGATTCGTGACCATGTTGGAGTTACAAGAACCTTGAGGTTGAACGCGTCATCGTCCGGGGCCTCCGTTAGCATTCGCCGCGACAAACCGTTCAAAGGCGCGTCCAACAATGTCCATGGATCAAAATCCGCTGCCAAAGTCGACTGGATCAACTCCTGCGACTCCAACGATGGCCCCGTTTCTTCATACGTCGGCAGGAAGATGCATTGCAAAGTGACGCGCACTTCCAAACCGAATGCCGGGTCATAGGACACTTCGATGTAAATCCACGATAAACCGTTGCTGATTGTCATCGACCAGGTCCAGCTGAAACGGGGGACTTCCTCGAAAGGGCCTTCCACTACCACGCCTTCTAATTCGTAAAGTGTGGTCCTCGTCCTTGCCACCACATCCTCAACCACGTACGGAAGCATACCGGACGAGGTCATCAACGCCTGTCGCTCACACATCTCATTCCGCAAGGCCATGATGGAACACCACAAGATCTCACACTGCAATGGCCAACCCAAGAGTTGTACTGCCAATGTCGACAAAACCTCGACCGATACCACTGATGTGGTATCCTGTAACTGGATGTCTTCTCCGTCTGCCTTCTCCTTAGGCGGAACGAATGGATTCAGCACCGTGTCAGTGGCAGCGATACAAACGTAGCTGTGATCCACTACCTCTTCTTGTACTAATCGATTCGCCGATCGACTAGCTGCCGTAAAACACTTACTGTGTATTATACTTTTGCAAGCTGTCGATTAATAATTATATGTTTTAATTATAAATGTATCTTATAAAGTGATCTAGAGTATTGATGCAAATGCCTTTATATATTATAGAAAAATTTCACTAAATAACAATAAATAATTATATATCAATTTAGTTGCAAAATGTATTACTTACCAATGCACTTTACCATTTTTCTTAGTCTAAAAAAACATCTTTTTTTGCAAATTGAACATTTTTTTAGACTGTACCTCAGCTGCTTAACATTTTCGTGATCCATTACACCACATCTAATGTTAGTTGCCATTGTGCCTTATGTATTGTTATTTTCTTTCGAAATTTACAATTATACACAAAGCTGAAAAGTTATTTGCGTTGACTGTTTGGAATCAAAACAAGTTGTGATTCAATTATTCATATTATCACCGAAGTAAACATAGTTATTAATGTTACCTACAGTTACAATATGAAATTTGTTGATTTTTCGATAGAGCCATAAAAATATAATGTGACATATTTTACAATAACAACTTTTTTTTTTTTTATTAGCTTAAGCTAAAATTTTAGCTTAACTATTACAGCTCAACAATTATTTTGAACAACAAAATACATAACGGTACAATATTAAAAACTACAACAGCAATTATCTTAAGGGGCCTCGTTAATTAGTTCATAGTGGACAAGTTATTCATGATGGTACATGGGATTCAGAAAACTTTATTTATTTATTACAAGAGCATTCACTTGAAAATCCGGTACTAAAATTTTGGCTCGAAAAACGAAACAATTGGTTAAGTTGGGATATTCAAAATGAACTATTTAAAACTATGGCGCATTTTGCTTTGTTTTACGAAAGATTAAAAATTCAGTTCTAAAAAGTCCATTTAAGGCCATAATGGCTGATGGCGCTGCAGATATTTCTTTAAATATAAACGAAATTTTTGAGGGTATGTATAATCCTACAAGTAGAAATGCCGAAATATTATTTTCTTGCATCAATGATTTATTGACACATATGTGTTTTAGTTCTGACTTTGTTTTGACGGAGCGGCAACTATGTCTGGTCATATAAAAGTGACTGTTTGTTGAACGAATTAAATGAAAGATTCACTCAGTCTGGGTTAGATAAAGTAGTATCAATGGAAATTATTTTGATACGTACAATCAATAGAGAAAAAATTGAACTTAGTGTAGTATAAAAACTTCTCAGTATTCACGTAACTGATTTTAATGTATATCAATTAGTTGCTCAGTTAATAGTGCTTGACAATATTTTAAATTCTGATAATCCCTCAGCAACTATAAAAATATTTTTGAATTACTTAAAATTTTGCCAGAAACTTCACGTCAATTGATGATTCAAGTTAAACGACTTATTATACTATTATACACAATACCTGCAGCATCAGCCACATCAGAGAGGTCATTTAGTGGGCTCAGGTGTTTAAAAACCTATACACGTCGAACTCTGAATCAAAATCGTTTGACTCATTTATTACTATTACACTTAAACCAAATTATTTTCTATGAGATATCCTTGGATGATTTCCTAAAAAAGTTCATTAAAATATAAACTGTAAATTATCATTATAAATATTGTTTAATAAAATACAGTTATGTTATTTTTGTTTCAAGATTGTACAACAAAGAAACTGTGTATGTGAAAAAGTTAATTACCACTGTAATTTGTATTGCTGATAAATTTTGTTTTGCCATTGGAAACACATTTTTTGATAAAAAATAAATCTCTAAATAAATTTGGTTTTAACCTACGTGACGGATTTTCCGGAAGGATAACAGTGGACGTATGAAATATTAAAGTATTGCTACGTGTGCTTCAATATTGATGGACAATTTTATACATTATTTTGGTCAGTACGGTGGTAATACTAATTTTTAAAGACTTGTGTAGGGAAAGCCTAGAAACGTACAACGGGACTTTGGTAAGTAGCCTCAATGCAATTGACTGAAATGTCTGAATTGGCCTGATGTTGGAGGGCTTGGCAAGATCTTCCCAGACTGCGATTTCCATAAGAAAATCTAACAGCTAAACAGCTAATTAATTCAAAATACAAGGCTATCACTCATTTTTAACTTGTGTACTTATAAAAAACACATAAAAGCCATCGTGTGATACATCGTAATTCTTATATCGATTTCATATTTGAACGATACATGTACCTTAAAAGCATAAAGCAACTTTATTCATGAAGTGTTTAAACTTTCACGTATTTTAAATTACTACTTATAGATACTGGCTGATATTGCAGTTATAATATTTGTTCAGTTGCTACGCTAAATTTACAAGTCACAACAGTTTACCTGCTATTAACGTAATATATTACAACATTTATATTTTCCAGTCAAATTTTTAAGTCAGACTTAATTTGTATACATTGAAAATATTATATCTTCAAAATATTTACTACATTATTAAAAGAAATCGACGATTTCTTTGTACTATTCTATTCAATTCTATTAGTTTTGCTTTTTCATCTACAAAAAAAAAACGAAAGATGAGCAATTTTGGGATATTCAACGGTAAATATTTTTAGTAATATTTTCAAAGAATAATGAGAACGTGAGAATATCATTCGTTTACAATTGCAATTTAGACGCTGGAGCATTGTGCAGCCAATCGAAGAAAATAGACGCAAATGAACGTATAACCCAAAGAAACGTAAGTGAACGTCAGCCGAAGTGTCCGGAATGGACTTTGTTTCCGAGGGTATTCGGAGAACGGCCAACACATCAACCCAGAATATTGCCAACGGTAAACGAATGAAAATATTAAAACAACCTTATATTGAAGAAATTACTGATTTTAGACTACTACGTCACCTGTGGACAATGCGAACCAATGCGTGGGAACAACGAAAAGGAAAGTTGTCCATTATTATCTGTCGAAAAACACCGCAAGTGAACTTAATACGAGTGAAAACGCATGGGTTCCGCCATTTTTAAGGGCAAAAACTTCAAGTGACTGTCGTTCGTCGGGCGATAATGATCCAAAGATAGAAGTAAAGAATAAATTAATACAAGTTTTCCCACTGATTACGCAAGATTGCAGTTCATACTCAATATCATATGTTTGTAATATAGTTCCACGTGAATAACTAACAATTTTTTATTTTTGTTCTACAAGGAAATAAGAAAGAATTTTTTATCGATTCTTAACAAGATTTCTCCTGAAAACATGACCCTGTTGACGGACAGTATTGTATCGTTACCAATTGAAACAGACGATCATCTGAAGAAAATCATAGACATTTTGTTTCAAAAGGTATTTTATAAAATCAAGTATAATCAACAAACGCATACGTTATTTTACTATTGAATCTATTGTGGATCATCAGAGTGCACAATGGCAAACAATATAATTGTTTCGTTATTCATCACGATAGGCCATCGACGAACCAAATTTTACCCCACAATACGCATACGTTTGCACAGCGTTGAATAACAAAGAGAATAAATCAAAAAACAAAACGACAAAAACTTCGTTCAAAAAGTTATTAACCAAGTGCTGTCAAGGCAGATTCGAACTAATGCATGTGCATGAACAGAGCTTAGCGAAAAGCCTCAAAGACGTAAACGATTGCAATGATCAAGTAAACCAAATTTATCGCATTTAAATAACAAAAATATTGCTTCTATTCACCAAAATATTATTGACGATACGTATATTAAACAATGTAATCAAAATATTACAGGATGTAAAGAAACAACTGCAGTCACAGTATGACCAAGACGAAAGGATCCACAGAAAAAGATCCGTTGGAAATTGCCGGTATTAACGAACTAAAGAGTAATACGAATCATTTTGATTTTAAACAATATTTGTATTAATTTTCAGGTTTATGTGTGAACTTTTTAAAGTACAAATAATAACGAGTCAAACCCTGGAAACGTGTATGCTACACCTTTTGAAATCGCCAAACGAAGAGACACTGGAATGCGCGTGTAACATATTAAAATATGCTGGGAAAACACTAAATAATGTAATCATAATACTGTTATCATAATTGAATTTAATCGAGTATAAAAATTCTATGTCCAACTATTGACGTTTAAATGCCCACATAAAATGTATACCGTTTTATTATTTATATTTGTCTTATCAAATTTATTATAGAAGGTTACTTTCAAAAAATTAAACGAATACATGTCGACGGCGTATAAAACAAGAATACCTACAAGATTACGGTTCATGATATTAGACATCATAGAGCTAAAAAACAATAACTGGATACCTCGGAATTCTCGTACCGTACCGGGATTGTGCAACATTATAAAATCGAACACGGGAAGACCCGAAATTAAGCAATCCACGTATGTCGAAAACACATCTCCAGTATTGCCTATAGTAAGAAACTGTATTTTTTATTTACAAATAATGATGTACATCAGTAAAACTATTTAACAAATTCTATTATAAAATGATATATGTTAATATATTTACATTGTCTTTATCAGAAGAACACTCAAAGACCAAACGAACCGATCAAGAGTAAATCAATAACTAAAATTCAAAAAGTATTAAAATATATTTTTATCAAATAATTAGTATTAATAATTTAATTAATGAAATAATTAATATTAAGGTATAATACTTTTTGTCAGATTATAACTATATATTTGTTTTAGAACGATGAGCGCAAAAATAATGAGCTGGCAAAATGTACAAAAACCACCGATCTTAGTCATTCATCACCAATAAGATTAGATGAAGAGGTTAAGGGAAAAACCTCATCGGTATGCGTAAGCTTAGAGAACAAAAATAAGAGGAGTTGTCTGACTTCTGATGGAAAAAATACTGAAATACAAGTAAACTATATCGAACAAACTATAATTTATTGTGTAACTACAAAAGGGAAAACATTTATTTTTAAATATTTTGAATAATTTAAATTTTAAAAATTTGCAAGTAAAAAATGGAATGGGGTCTGGAACTGTGTCAAAAATATTTTAAATTTATAATAAGAAATATAATAAAAAATGAATTTGTGATTTAAATGATTTAAATTTGATTACATTTTTTATTAAATACTAATTTATTTCATAAAAAAAAACATTTTTCTTTTTTGCTTAAAAAAATATATTTTTTTTAGAAAAGTTACGTATTTAATTTATAGTATAGTTCTAATCGTGACATCTATTGCTTTATAAGGAGATCCAAGAAAAATGTCGGTCCATCGTCGACAAAATGACACCAGAAAATATGATTCCATCGACGAATAGCATTATTTCGCTGCCGATTAAAACGAATGAATGTCTGTTAAAAACAGTTGAAGTTCTATTCCAAAAGGTATTATAGTGGAAAATTAAAATACATATACCCAATCATAATATATAGTTGTATAATACATGTTTGTACAATATACTCGTATCGTCTAATAGAAGTCGAAAGTTATTTATTACTTCTAAATTGTATAGGCTGTAGACAATCCGATGCTCACACCTCAATACGCAAATGTTTGCTCCGTGATGAAAAATACCAAAGTCAATTCGGAAGACAAAAAAACGCAGATCTCGTTCAGAACAATGTTGATCAAAATGTGTCAAGACGCGTTCGAATCGATGTACACCCGAAAACGTATGGTAGCTAAGGACCGGAACGATGTAGAGTCTTGCAAGGATAAAGTATAAATGACATTCGATTAAGATTATTCAATAAGCAATTTCACTATCGATTTATTAAACAATATGGATGTAACGTTACAGAAAATTAAGAGTCGGCTCCAATCGGAATTCGATCAAAACGAAATAGTTCATAAGAGGCGTTCAGTAGCAACCTGCAGGTACACGCACCTCACCAGATGATATAAAATAATATCACGGTGAAGTAACGGTCTTAAACAAACGTTGTTCACCACCTTTGATTCTAGATTTATGTGCGAACTTCTAAAAGTAAACGTCTTGGTGCCACCGATACTAGAAATGTGCGTGGCAAAACTCATGCAGAGCCCGAAAGAATTGTCACTCGAATGTTTGTGTGTCATACTGCAACACATTGGCTGCACGATAAATTATGTAAGGTTCACCGAATACCTCGTAGTTTGAATATTATTCGCAACGAATTTAAATTGTCCAATATGTTGAATGTGTTCATAAAATATTCTTATTTTTTGTTGATACTATAACCCAGAGTGATGCATTCGAAAAGCTACACGAGTACTCAACTAAGCCGAACTTATCCTCGAGGATACGGTCAATGATCTTAGATACGCTACAGATGAAGTACAACGATGGGATACAACTTGAAATTTGCGATAAGCCACCACTATTGGACGAAACGAAAGAAGTAATTTTTCCAGATACAGCTGTAAAATGCATGAAATTATCGCCTGCAGACCCGGAACCAGTGTTAACGGTCCAAAACAACAACTTACGTTCGGAGGTAATAGATTCAATGCATATATTTTAAACCTGGATATAAAATCATTATATTATTTTCATGATCCGCAATAGATGAACACTCGAGTAGACAAAGAACTGGGACGAAATGAACATTTGTCAGAAAAAGAAAATGTAACGACTGCTTTCATTATTTTAGATTTATTTCAATTACGTATTGAACGTATGTGGAAATAAAAAATAAATAATTTCTGACCCGTTAATTACTTATACGCAATGAATAAAAATAAAAACCCAAAAAAGTTGACGAACTTGACTCGTCAATAATTGATTACGTTTTGATGTTAATAATATTTCGAAACGTTTTCAGATAAATATTTTCAACATCGTTAAATCGATTCTCAACTCGACAACCGAAGACAACATGAAAACCACAATAAGCGAGTTGTCTGTACATATAAAGAATATCGATAACATGGAAACATTAATCGACGTCTTATTCTCAATGGTATTATTATTATTTTATATAATTTTTTTTTTTTTTTTTTAATGATTAAAACATTTTTAACTTACCATTCAAATATTTAAATAATAGTTAAACAATTCTAATTTTTATTTATTTCAGGCAAAAGATTATCCTAATACCATTCCAAGGTTGATAGGTGTATGTTCTTCGTTGCGAAACACAACAACAGGTCCAGTAAATCCAGTAAATGATCACACCAAGACTACCACGTTAAAGAAACAAATCGCCATCCGATGTAATGAAGTGCTGCTCTTCGGAATTCAAAACAATCGAAGTGAAAACGAAATCACGACCAAAGGATCTTACGTGTAATGAATATTCATTAGTTGTAGGCAAAATAAATCGATAATTATTTATATAAGGTGTGTTCAATTCAGATTTATCGGTGAATTGTTCAACGAAAAGATTTTATCCGCCCATATTCTATTGGAGTTTTTGAAAATATTACCGGAAAAACTGTCGGACGTAGCGCTTGAAAGTACTTGCGTCTTATTAATGGCGGCTGGCAAAAACATAGAAAAAGTAACTAAACAGCTGTTTATTGAATAACTATTCGTGATAGGTTTATGTATAATCTAACGCATGCGTTTGTATTATTACAGGCGTACAGTTTGAAAAAAATAATTAAGAAACTGACGGACATGGTTTCGAATGACGAAGAAGCGATATTTTCCAATCGTAGCGGTGTGCTGCTGAAAGCACTTGCAGAATTACGAGACAAAAAATGGGTTTCTTAGTACAATATCTAAGATAACCATGGTTTTGCTTTTGGTTTATCACAAATCAAGAAATTACTTATTCGCATAATTAATTTGAAAACATACATAAATCGATTTGAAAATAATACTTTTAAAATAAGCTAACCTCTAGGTTACATTATTGTTCAGCGTTGAAAATATTATTTAATTATTTCCTAAACTATAAGATAATTAAATAATATTTTCATCGATGAAAAATAATGTACCTAGCCAAGATGCTAATTATTTTAAAAAATTCGATAGTTGCAGAGACGTCAATTGTCACATATCTTAAGAAATTGAGGTATTAGTAAAAAAGTTTAGTATTTATGTGTTTCTATGCGTTGAATATAAACTACTATACTTTTTTACTAGTAGCTCAATTTCATAAAATACGTGATTTGTGACGTTCTTGCAATCGTCGATTTTTGAAAATGAGCTAGCCTCTATGCTACATTATTTTTCGTCGATGAAAATATTATTTAATTATCTTACGGTTTAGGAATTAAAGAAATAATGTTTTCATCGTAGTAAAATAATGTAACTCAAATGATAGCTCATTTTAAAAATATTTTTTTCAAATCAATTTATTAAACATTATTTTTCTGAACATTTTTTGCAACATAATTCAGACAAATACTGCATAAACGAATGGCGTAAAGCCACTCAATACTTATAACAATTATGGCGTTGTTGGAGTCAGTGACGCCGAAACTTAAAACCTAAGATAGGGCTATAATTTTTTTTTAAATTTGATGCCATCACCCCTATACTTCATTTTAACCGCAAATCAGTTTTTTTTTCAAGTCACTTAGTTATAGTCATATGATAATAGATTAATGAAGTGACGTTAAAAGGCTCATGATCTATAATTGTCAATTAACGATTTTTTTTTAAGCACACCTACCTCATTTTAAAGGTTATGCAGTTGGCCTAACTGCGTTAAGATCTTGATGTCTCCGGATGGAGTGGAAAGTATGTATGTCAGTTGCAAGAAAGTTTCGAATGGTCAAAAAAAGGCTCCGAAGTTGAACGTTGGAACAACGGTTCTGGAGAAGAACAATCTACCTCCATTACAGTGGCGATTGGGACAAGTCAACTATGTCTACCGAAGGTCCGATGAAGTTATACGGTCAGCAAAGGTCACAACCACAGGACGCGAAATAAAAAGGGCAGTTCATATGTTGTATCCACTTTTTTTTAGGAAAATTTGGACTAAAAGCTTTGATATTATAATCCGCACATTTTCAATTTGTTACGATATGTCAAAGAAAAAATTATATGTAATGTTGGATTTTCCTAATATATGTTATAATTATTATAATTTACATTTTTTATATTTTATTTATTTTTTTTTTATTGTTTTTGTATTGTATAATATCTTGTTCACTGAAATGATCTTTATTGATATTTAATTTAAACTGATAACTTATTATTTATATAATTATTATGTTCTTTTTTGCCCTTATACGTCTACAATGTATTTTGTAAAATCTGGTAAAATAATTATCTTTTTTTTGCTAATGTGAAAAATTAATGTTTTCAACGCTGGAAGTAAGTTAGCGATCTAATCGTAAGCAATTGCTATTAGTATATTATTATTATTATTATTATTATTATTATTATTATTATAATTATTATTATATCATTTTATATAAAATAATAAAATATATTTATTCATTTTAATGTTAAAATAAAACAATTCTTTTAAACAAAATAATTATAAATATGATATATTATAAATACAATTTATGTAATAAATTGTTTAATGACAAATTAAAAATGATTTCAATCAATACAAAATAGTTTTCTAAATTGTAATGTAAATAATAAATTATTGACTAGTTTTATGACAAAATACTGATTTTACTATAGGTAATATTGAAAAAATTACTGTCAATAATAAAACTAAAAAAACAAAACTAATAGAAGTCTTAACAGTATAAATAAAGATATCAAGAGACTAATCTATTTAGTTTTTATTAATTCAGTATTACCCTATATACATTTAAATAACATAAAATATCAAATAGTTAAATAATTCTATTCTACAATAATATACAAAAATCAAAAAATTGGTAACAATGGCTCAATATTAATTACTTGTCAGAAAAATTATACTTCTTCGTGGTTTTCTTTTGGAATCATACATAACTAAAATAAATAGTTTTAATTAAATTTTGAAGTATTTAACAAATTATAATAAGCTCTAATGGTATTAGTTAGATATTATAATATATATGATATACATTTATTTATTAATTATATAAAGTTAAGGACAACATTCGTTTTTTAGCAGTCCATATTACTTCATATGATTAATAACATTTTTATAATATAAAAGAGCATTGGTTCTGTTGATTGAGTTCATTGGACGAGATTTCTGAAGTTGCCTATAAAATAGATTTTCGAAAAACAAAATATTTAACACTTAAATAAAAGTTTGTGATGACATGCTCCTAATTTTCTCTTAAGATATTTTTAAATATAATTTTATCATTTTATGAACATGATGTACATTAAACAATTGTATTTCATTTTAATAGGTTATAAAAAAAACACTAATTGATAGATTGAATATGTTAAATGTATTGAGCATTACAAAAATAAGATATTTCATTTTTATCCATTAAACTGATATTAATTGATATTCGAAATTTGTTTCGAACTCTGCTATTTTTGTGACTATGTAAAACAAATATGCAAATGCTTCAAGTCCTCTGCCCTAGAAATAAGTAATGCTATAACTAGGGGTATTTTTATTTACTATCTGTGGGTAGTAAATAGTGTTTTGTAATAAATGCATTTGCTACAAAATCCTAGCCCAATATATAAAGCAACTCTAACATACGGATAAACACTAGTAATATCATGTTCTCTGATAAACTGTAACATCTGTATTGTTGAAAGCTTCAATGTTTTTTATATGTCCTTGAAATTGTATACGTTAATTTACAAAACAAGTTGCTAAATCATTTGGGTAAGTTTTCTGCAATACTTCAGCATCATCTCTTACTTTTTCTGGAGTGATTTCATATAACATAAAAAAGTAAAGAATTTTTTTCACTAATTCATCATAAACATATTATATAAATACTATTGTTCTATGCCTCTTTGGTACACATTTACTGTGAATAATATTAATGATTGACGTCAGTAACTAGTATGTAAAATACAAAATAAAAATTTGCCACCCCTCTAAATTTTAAAAGAATTTCCGCTCTGGGCAAAGGAACCCATAGCCCCTACATAAATACGCCCCTGCGGAAGGTTGTGGCCAGAATAGGAAACTATGATTTTGCGCGAAACCGGTTTTTAATATTTTCGATTTTAATTTCAATTTTTAAATATCGGTTTTAAGAAATTGTTTACAAGTCTATCCAAACACCAGATAATCCGTTATAAGTATAGTTTTCGTTTCAAGTTTCGAGTTCGTGATAAGCGCCCAATGAATTCATTTTGAGTGGACAGTTTCTTCGAAACCAGTGTCGTAAGTTGATTATTTGAGGCCTGTATGTTTAACAGTTACGTTTTAGATTTTAATACCGATATCGATTTTTAACCGGTATTTAAAATCGATTTTGAAATCGGTTTCAAGCTCTGCCAGAAACATGAAGACTTTTAAGTATAATCATTGATTTTAGAATATTCTAAAATCAATGGTGTAATACATTCTTATTAGATGCAATCACACCTAAACAAATTCAAAATAATTCAATATATATCAAGTATAGTTTATAATATTCATAGAACAATTATGTTCAGAAAATTAGAAACAATGAAACGTAATATTTGACAATATTATATTTATTAATTACCATTTCCTATTTACTGACCATGCGTATAAAGTGAAACATCCATATTATGTTTTACGATGATTAAAAAAGGTATTTGAATACTGTATATAATTATGAAAATTAATAGGCGAATTAATATCACTCAAACCATCAGACTGTTCATTCATATATAAAATATCATTTTTCAGTTGAATTTTTTTCATGGTTACATATTTTCTTGGCTTTTGATAAAGGACAATAATATGACAAATATTGAAATTATAGATAGAAGACAATGACTTTTCAAATCTCCACCATAACGGTAACGCTAGGTGTTTTATATAAATATTAAACTTTATAATTTATTCAAAATAATAAAAACAAATAAACAAATATTTGTTATGTCTACCGAGGTAAAAAATACCATTTAATTATTTTATATCACTCTCCTCATAACCATTACAGTAATTGTTGACCAATAATATTTTCAGAAATATTCCTGTGCAAAGTGTGCTTGGTGTAGTTTGGCAAATGGTGGTGCATCAAGTGAGCAGAGTGATCCAGCAATGACTGAATATTTCTCCACACCTATAGTCAATTTCTCTTATTCCACTAGTATACTTATACTCTAATAAATTTTTCATTGAATTTGGCACTAACACCTATATAACTGAATAAAATAAACATATAAAAATAAATAATTTTCATTTTATTTTAATTTAACATAATAAGGTAAACAATTGAACATTTTTAAAATTTAAATGGAAAAATGCCTGTATTATTATGTAATAAATACTGTGACCTTCGTCGTACGACGCCAATAGTTTTAGAACTTCAACTTTTTGTACATTTTCAACTGTGTTGTGTTGTGCGTCCACCCATTGACGCATTCCGTCACACATGCAAGTTAAACAATATCATTAAAAAATGTTTAACTTATATGTATATTAACATATGCACTTTAGTCATAAACTCCTAATCTCAGAGTTTTTTAATTATCTTACCTTTTTTAGTTATCTAGATATTTTATATTCTGAATGAAACTAGAAATGTATTATTTTTAACATGATGTGTGTTTTTTATTTATTTATTAATTTATTTTTTTTTTTATGTATATCAACAAGATTTTCTGGGGTGGTTTTCAATGGAAATCTATGTATAGTTGATACTTCAATCAGAGTGCAGTCATTATATATGTGTTCACATTTATGTATTTTCCAAGTATGATATAAACCATACTTAACGAACATTTGAAGAAAATAAAAATTCAAGAGGGAATTGAGTAATTTGATCTCCACCCCTACGATGTGTATATAATCAAAGTATAAAGAAAAAATATACTACCATCATGCATAATAATTCTGATTCTCGCAGTTTGATTTATTTTTAATTGTATACGGTTGTTATGCAAAATATCCTGGCTATTACAATATAAACACAAAAATTGTTTTTTCGTTGGCAACGAACAAAAAACTTTGTTGTAAAGAATTGAATGCCAATAGTTCTCACAACCCGTCAATCTTTTGTTGAGTGAACATCAACTATCCCAAACCCATACTTAAAGTCCTAAGATTTTAAAATTTTGTTCAAGTTATTTGCTGGAATATTAATACAACGCATTTAATAGCTGAAGCATACCACACACAGTAATATAGTAACAATATTCAATATTTTATTTTTTATAAGTTTGATTTAGGTTTATCATAGGCGGATAGAAGAAAGGTATTTGACTCGGTCCCTCTCTTAGAACCACGGGGAGTTATGAATTGAACTCTCTCTTAATATTCTATATTCTTATAATTCCAAGTGCATTTTAAAACTAAAATTCCTTAAGATAATGCCGTAAGTTAAGATAACCCGTGATGGGAACGGGAATTGATAAATTAAGATAATAATGAATTTTATTATAACCAACTGAGATTTTGGCAATGAAAGGTGCTCGAACATATAAACCTCTTGACCTATGTCAATGCCTGAAGATAAGACCAAATATCCGCCTATGAATCATATATCACACACCCAGAAGAAGAATGACAGAACTCAAAATTTTATATAATTAAGATCAAGAAGTAGTTAAGTCGTTTCACACTTATGAATGTAATATAATATTTATCGTAATAATAAAATCGTAATTTTTAGCTATTTTGATTACTACCTGTTCTGTAAAATTATTATTTCGTGTCATTATTCTTCTAGATGTACAATATAAGGTGTCGTATGACAAAATAATTTTCCTATTTTAAGGATACTGAATTTGGTTATATATATATATACCAGAGGCATTATATAGTTGGGGGGTTACGTGGTAATCAATTCATTTTTTAGACATAATACTCAAAATTATGCCCTCCACCCTATTAGTCAAGCTTCGAATCCATCCCTGATATAAATATATATATTATAAATATTAAAAATGTAAATTTTGTTTTTAATATGTTTATGTTAATTAAAGTAAAATATTGAAAAAGTAAAAACAACCTAATAATTTATTTTAAATATCTTTAAATCAATTATATTAATTGTATAAATGTAAAAACCTTTATTCTGATAAATTATTGAAAATATTATTATGAAACAAATAAATAATTAAATTTACTATTTAAAAATGTATAAATACAAGACTTTTTTCTAAAATAATGCATAAATTTTATGATTATCATTTAAAAACCTTTATAATATTCATAAATCATAAGTATAAGTAACCCTGGACTAGTATATATGTATGGATGATACGATAGAAAAGTTGAAATTATCACTTAGGATACATATTTATAAAAAAATATAATTTTTTATATAATTTATAAATTATTATAAATTTATTTTTTTATATAATTTTTCGTACACCATAAAGTCCAATGAATAGGTCAACACTTGTAGATTACTTCTACATAAATCACTTATTTCAAAACCACCTGTAGGCATTATAAAGTTAGAATATTACAAGTCCCCATACCACTATGTATCTCGTTGCATGATAATCAACTCTTCTCCACGGTTCACTGCGAAATACGTAATACTATAACTAGGGGTATTTTTTTTTTTTTACAGATGGAACGTACCATGAGAAATGTCTTGACGCCGATGGGCACTAATCCTGCTGTAGAGGGGAATGGAACGTCGGACGCGGTATCCACTGATCGGTTAGCAATCGAAAAATGCAAACGATGCCTGGCGTACAGCCGCAACAAGGTGACGCTGTGGAGGCACGTACGCGAGGTGCATGGCGATGACATTCGTCTTAGGTGCAACGTGGCTCATTGCGGAAGACGTTTTTCAACGGTGTTCGCGAGCGCGGCGCACCGGTCGCATCATGTCACGTCCGGCCACGAGCGCGTCCCTTACACCTGCGAGCTGTGCGGCCGTCTGTCACCCAACCGGTCCGCTTTCGACCGCCACGTTGCAACGGAACATCCCGACGCCAGGGAAGCCATGTGCGGCGTGTGCGGCCGTTTCGAGGGTGAAGCGAAGTCGCTCGCGAAACACGTAAGAGTCGCACACGGCGTGGATATCTGGCCCGAGGGGATGGTCTCCGGTAACTCCAGGAGAAACGGACACGGCAGGGGTGGCAGCGGCGATAGCGGGGTTGGCATCGGTCCGGTGCGCACCAAACGTAACGTACGCTATATGCCGTACGCATACGGTAAATCGTTCGGTGTGAACCACGTGGTGCGATCACCGAGGCCGATGTGCATCAGAGACCGCTATCCCGATGGCTATCGTGGGCAACAGAAGGACCGGTCCGACGTCCCACAGGAAAAGGAGAACGACCAGATGGTGTTTGAGTGTGTCTTCAATGTTACTGCTTTTGTTAAACGTATTGCATAAGTTGTTGTAAATTTCATTTATATATTCCAATTACATAATGTATTTCTTTCATATTAATCGATGCACCTAAATATGTATAATTCGTTCTTTTATAAATTTAAAAAATTGTTTAATGTTGTAAAACATTTAGATTATGTTAATGTTTATTATGTTATGTAGGTTTTAAATTTTTATTTAAGATACACAACATCATTAATTTGTCTATATATAAATATATTTATTTAAAGATCTAAAACTTTGTAAATTTTTTTCAACCTTGTGTTTATTTCATTCAGGATAGTATTCATTTCGGTTTCAGACTAAAATTTAGTACAGAAAATACATTATACATCGCACCAACATATATTTATGATGCATTTGATAGCAATTAAAAGGCATCAGGGATTTTTCTTGATCAAGCTTAAGCTTTTAACAAGACTTATCATATTTAACTTTTTAAATTACTTTTTTATTATTATATGATACACCATGCCTCATTATTAAATTATTTAAAGATTATTGAAGAGTAGCTTATAGATAACCTAGTGTTAAAATTTTGAACCTTAAGTATGAACAGAAAAAATTTTATGAATTTTTATCTACAAAATAACTTGGAAATTATCGTGATTTTTACACATTTTATAAAAATTTGAGCTTTAAGGCTTTATAAAAAAAATTTGAGTAAACCCATCACCGATAATTTTTAGTTACGACAAGTTTAACTTAATATAAATCTTTTTTTAAATTTTCAAGAGTTTTCGGTCTGCCAATTAAATTGTATAGATGTTTAAAAACAAAAATTTTACAAAAATCGATAGTTTAAATTGTCTATAAATAAATCAAAATACTTTGAAAACTTAACCATGTATAGAGAACGCCAATATAAAGATTTGGTGAATATTTCAAGTTGTTGCGGTTTTTCGTTTTTGAGTTAGAGCATTTTAAAAATAATGTAATTTGTAAAAACGTGATTTTGCGTAAAATTTCCCGTTTTTCGTAATTTTTTTATCGTTTTTTTCGATTTTTTTAAAAAGTATTGAAAAAGTTGGATTTTAGACTTGCCAAAGTATCATCTACATTCACTTTTCTTTCAGAAAAGTTGCTGCTTAAGCAAATCGAAGCCTTTTTACTACCAAAAAAGGTGTCGTCAGACACAAAAATAAAAAAAAAAATAAAAAAATAAAACACACATCATTGTAAAACCAATAGATTCCATCACTCCGTTCAGAATCTAAAATTTGCATTTTTTGATAACCATTATGCCATAAAGGTTTGTTGTCAATTAATACACATTTTTTTTTGTTTCTTTTAATTTTCTAAAATGCCAAAGGTTCGCTGAGTTTTATATGTTTTATACAGTAAATGTATTTTTATTTTTTTCATAATCGACCACAAACCAAGTAAGAGTTATTTTTTATGTTCCAAAACTACTGTTAGACAAATTTATTATTGATATATTGCCATCCCAAGTGCCTTCTTTTAAACATATAAGAAGGTTAATTTACTACTACCCTTTTTAACTATCTGTCTATCTACCTATCTATATAATTCTCCACTAATTAACACCAACATAGCCACCTTAACTTCTCTTTTTTCCTTTTCTTTCATTTTTGTGCACTATAAATGAATGCCATTAGGAACTCATTCTGATTAAGAAATTAAAATTTTCAATTGCTTTCCTCTGTATCCTCCATATTTTTCTCAATGGAGCCTCACAATGCTAAGTATATTAAATAAAAATTAATAATGCTCTATTTTTTTTTTTATAACCAACATTTTAATGAATAAATACCTACTTCAGAACTTTGTTATAGGTATTTCAAATGATTTTTTTACATAATTATCTATAATAAAATATGTATTATAAAGTACAATTATCAATAAATTTTGGACAGTCTGTTAGAAATATAATTAATCACATCATTTATAACAATAACAATACTCAGTAATGTATGTATGTACTAGCTATGTACTAGAAAATTATGTATTTATCGCAGTTTAAATAAACTGACTCGTTCAGCACCAGGAAGGTGAAATATATGATGAGTAATCATTAAATTAATGTTGAGATAATTTTTAATAAATTATCATTCAAAAAACCGTATAAGAACGGTATATCAATATATGTTAACAATATAATGTTAGTATAATGTTATGTTTATACAAATGAATACCGCGTATAATTATTTAACAAATAATTATAATTATTGACAAATTATAAATTATTAACTACTGTTATTTAACTAACTGTATAATTATCAAAAAAGTGTACCATAAAAATGGTGTAAAAAAGCTAAAATACAATGATGAAAACATCAAAAAACTAGACAATTAAATAATGAGACCTTTGAATTTTGAATTAGTAATGGTCAATGAATACACTTTCCGTTTACATTCATTCCTTCTTACTCTTTTATATACCCATAGCTCACTGAGTTTGAAATAATCTGAAAAATGAGGAGTGTGTTAATTTTTGATAATTTGATCAATTATCATATATTCATTATAATAGTTTCATTTACCCAATTTAGTTAACTTGCTTTCTATAGAGAAAGGAGCAAATTCAACTTTTGGTCTATAAACATCAGCTCGTTGTTGTTCATCACTATTCGTCTTGTTAGTATCTTTTTTTTTCAATGTCATCTTGATACAATCTAAAACCATAAAATAATGATAGGGATAATGATATGATGCGTAACATCATAAAACTATTATCGTTGTTATTTTCTCGTGTGTTTTCCATACTAAAAATCTTTTATTTTTTAATTCAAATTCAGTGATCAACACACAAAATATAACTGTAAGTCGGAAAAATATCGTTGTACAATTTCTATGAAATTACCAAATGCGGTGATTCGTGACCATGTTGGAGTTACAAGAACCTTGATGTTGAACGCGTCATCGTCTGGGGCCTCCGTTAGCATTCGCCGCGACAAACCCTTCAAAGGCGCGTCCAACAATGTCCATGGATCAAAATCCGCTGCCAAAGTCGACTGGATCAACTCCTGCGACTCCAACGATGGCCCCGTTTCTTCATACGTCGGCAGGAAGATGCATTGCAAAGTGACGCGCACTTCCAAACCGAATGCCGGGTCATAGGACACTTCGATGTAAATCCACGATAAACCGTTGCTGATTGTCATCGACCAAGTCCAGCTGAAACGGGGGACTTCCTCGAAAGGGCCTTCCACTACCACGCCTTCGAATTTGTTAAGTGTGGTCCTCGTCCTTGCCACCGCATCCTCAACCACAAACGGAAGCATACCGGATGAGGTCATCAACGCCTGACGCTCACACTCCTCATTCCGCCAGGCCATGATGGAACACCACAATATCTCACCCTGCATCGGCCAACCCAAGAGTTGTACTGCCAATGTCGGCAGAACCTCGACCGATACCACTGATGTGGTATCCTGTAACTGGATGTCTTCTCCGTCTGCCTTCTCCTGCACATCCTTCTCTTCAGGCGGAACGAATTGATTCAGCACCTTGTCAGTGGCAGCGATACAAACGTAGCTGTGATCCACTGCCTCTTCTTGTACTAATCGATTCGCCGATCGACTAGCTGCCATAAAACACTTACTGTGTATTATACTTTTGCAAGCTGTCGAATAATAATTATATGTTTTAATTATGAATGTATCTTATAAAGTGATCTAGAGTATTGACGCAAATGCCTTTATATATTATAGAAAAATTTCACTAAATAACAATAAATAATTATATATCAATTTAGTTGCAAAATGTATTACTTACCAATGCATTTTACCATTTTTCTTAGTCTAAAAAAACATCTTTTTTTGCAAATTGAACATTTTTTTAGACTGTACGTTAGCTGCTTAACATTTTCGTGATCCATTACACCACATCTAATGTTAGTTGCCATTGTGCCTTATGTATTTTTGTTTTCTTTCGAAATTTACAATTATACACAAAGCTGAAAAGTTATTTGCGTTGACTGTTTGGAATCAAAACAAGTTGTGATTCAATTATTCATATTATCACCGAAGTAAACATAGTTATTAATGTTACCTACAGTTACAATATGAAATTTGTTGATTTTTCGATAGAGTCATTAAAATATAATGTGACGTATTTACAATAACAACTTTTTTTTTTTTTTATTACCTTTTAGCTTAAGGGGCCCGGTGCTGGCCATTTATTAAGGAGTAAAACATTGGCAACTCATTTCACATATCGTGTTGGTGACGATACATGGCTGTGTTTGTGTAGGTGTGTAAATCATTATTAGTGTGAGTAAACTCCCCTTTACCCCGCACCCGTTAAGATAATTACGATTATGCGCTGCGCTGAAAGTTATATATAGATTGTATAAAAGATAAAATCTTTTCTTGGATTTTATTGTATGTATTTTATCATTATATTAATCCGTTACACACTGCTGCGATAGCGACGGCGGTAATCATACACAAACATGTTTTGGAAAAACAAAATTATAAAATTATAGTTTATATGCCTGAAAATAAAAATAGACTATTCGACATCAATTGAACACAATTTATCCGTAACCGCTGCAGTGATGAGGACCTTTAGGATGAACCGCTGTAATATAGTAAAATTGATTATAGAATAGATCTATTCTATAATCAATGATAGTAGGTATACACTAAAATGTATATTTATCGTCGTTATCAAGTATTGGCGTTTGACGAAATTTTGTTTGCTTATATAACTGTCTTCACTTTTGTATTGTGAGTTGTTAAAAAATAAGTATAACAATGGATAAAATATATTGTAAGAAATATAAAAAGAAATCTAAGAAATCTAAATTTTTATGAGAATTTTTTGTTACAAGAAATTGTGGACCCTAAAATTCTCTGCTAATTCAGTTTATGCACTACAAAGTACCATTTTTATTTAGTCTTATATTTTTTTTTACAATGATGTGCGTTTTTTTAGATTCTGAACGGAGTGAAGAATGTATTGATTTTACAATGACGTGTGTTTTTTTTTTTTTTTTTGTGTCTGTCGACACGATTTGGGGCAGTAAAAATGCTTCGATTGCCTTATGTACTTTGGTACTTTGGGGGGTCAAAAGTAAAAAATTTCCAATATTTTTTAAATGCGACGGGAAAAACCATAAAAAAATTTGGGAAAAACGGCAGTTTTTATGCAAAACCAGTTTTCGACATAATCAAATTTTTTATTTTGCTATAACTCAAAAACTAATCGATGTAAATACTTGAAATTTTCACCAAATGTTAAGATTAGCGTTCTCTATACACCATTTATTTTTCAAAGTATTTTGACTTTTATTAAGCTATTTATAGACAATTGAAATTTTCAATTTTTTTAAGTATTTTTTTTTTAAATAACGATAAAATTTTTTTGGCTGCCCAGAAAATCTTGAAAATTTAATGCAAGGTTTCTTATAAGTTGTTCCTTAACTGATAAAAAAAAATCTAAAATCGTAAGTCACAATTTTTTTTTTTTAAGTGCTCAAAGTTCCGATTTATACGAAATATGTAAAAATCACGATAATTTGCAAGTTATTTTGTAGATAAAAATTCATAAAATTTTTTCTGTTCATACTTAAGGTTCAAAATTTTAACACTAGGTTATCTATAAGCTACTCTTCAAAAATCTTTAAAAAAATTTCTACCGGAAGTAGAGGAAAAAATGTTATGACTGTTTGAAATTTAAATATTTACGAAATTGCATAAAATAGCGATTTATTCTCAAACGATTTTAAATATTTTTTATAATTCAAAAAGTATAAGTCGCAGATATTTGAAATTTCTACGAGCTGTTAAGATTGGTATTTTCTTTATGTCATATTTTTTCAAAATATTATATTGATTTTTAAGCCACTTATAGGCATTTAAAATATTCGATTTTTTTACATTTTTTTTTTATAATCGGTGATAAAAAAAATTTGGCTCGTACAAAATACTTGAAAATTTAATAGAAGATTCCACAGAAATAGTTCTTAAAGTCATTCAAAAATTATTAAAATCCATAAGCACAATTTTTTTTTATAAGCGTTTGAACAGCGAATATTGACATAAAATTACATGTAAAATATAATATAATGTAGAATGTTCTAGACTGACAAACTGTATCGCTGTATGCAACTGCCAACCCATCCTAATTGAAAAATATATTTATCGTTTCAAAATAAAATATACTTTTTACAATGTTTATAAATAACAATGTATTATATCCTAGACAAACATATGAACTCCGTTCAGAATCGTTATTCGTATACAATGATATCTATCATTGCATTCAAATTTAACAAATCCATTATAATAATGACCTATCCTATAAGCGAGGTGCACTCCACCCCTAACTGTACAGCAGAGCGAGGCCCATCCGGTTCTTTTTTTTTTTTTTTTTACTCAAATTTGAGTTAGGATCATGGTACTTGGAAGTACCATCGGTCATCTAGGAATTTTTTAATTGGTACTTCAAAGTACCAACAGTAATTTTGCCATATAATTTTTAACATGTTGAATATACCAAAATGTTCTTCTCTTATTTCTAAAAATATTACTCTTAGTAAAAATAAGCATAAACGTTTTTTTTTAGAATACTTACATATAAATTAAATATCTCAATAGCTCCTAAGTGTAAAATAAGTATTTTAGTCTAAAAAATGTTATATTGTTAAGTCAATGCTATATATGAATTATTTTGTTACCAAAAACTTTTTTTATCGTGGAAATTAATAGGTGTCGATTTATATGTTGGTTAAATAAAAAGAAAATCATAACTCCATATCAGTCAAATAAAAATATTATAATTAAAAAAAAAAAAAAGTTATTTTATATTATGCTTATGAACACATTATAATAATTTTATATGCATATGAGTTATACTCAGTGGCGTAGTTACCGCAGGGGCAACAGAGGCAGTTGCCTCGGGGCGTAAAATTTTTTGGGGGCGCTCGTGGTTATCAATTATTTAAACAAATTATTGTTGAAATGTAATCAGTATAAATTAGCATGTAAAGCAATCAGTCCTAATAGCCATGCCAAGTAGTTAAGTAATTGCGATGTATTCCAGCGTTTCCAGCTCACAGCTGCAATAAACAGTTTATCAAGTTCGTCCATGACAAAGTTATTTTTAAGACCTGACACAAATTTAAAATAAAATTACGCTATACTATATAAAATATTAATATTTTGACAGTTTTAGTGTAGGTATAACATATATTAATACACTATAATGTCGAATACTTAAATCTATAGTAAATTAAATTTATTCGTTCCATTATATCATCGATGGGCGAGTAATGCGTCGTATCTTATCTTAGAACGGTTCTCAGAAGTTACAAGAGAAAACACCTAAATGCTCCCGCCCGTATACTTCTCGTAAGTCATAATCTCGTCTACATTAATTATTATATTAGGGGAAATCTTATTTACGAGTTACTAATTTTCTCATTGTGCCACATTAACTCAGGTCGAATCAGTCGAATACTCGAGTCTCGAATGTTTATGAGTGCGGGAGCAGCAATCAAGACATATTTATCCATATTATTTTAGATTTTTAAGAAGATTTTGACTATAGTTCGTTAATCGTTTTATATAAGGTATGTGCTCTTGAAATTTTTTTTATAGTATTTTGAATTTCGAATTTTTATCATCATTGCTTTAATTACGATATTATCATAAAATATAGGTACTTAGTAATAATTAGGGCAGGGATTTGTATGTAAATACATATTTTTACTAAAATATGATAAATTAATTATTCCAATAGATAAATTCATTTCACAAGATTTGCAATAAAATAAGACATATTTTATTTTACATATTTCGTCATAAATACATATTTTTGTTACCGTTTTTTTTTAGATATTTCGTAAATTTTGACAATTTCGGTGGTTTAGTAATATTTTACATTTATATTTCAAAAATAGTACTCGCACAAACTATATGAAAACAGATAGATCACTCTTGATGTAAACAAAAACTATGAATATTATCACCGCGACGAAATCAGTATGACCATAGTACAAGCATAAAATATCTTTTGGTCCAAGACAAAATATTTACCGATTTCTACCTGGCTACTATTCAAAAACGTTTTAATGTAGGATTGAATGTAAAAATATTAATTACAGATATGGGTTCTAACTTTGTTAGTTTTAGTAAAAATGTTAATGTTACACCAGATCGACCTTTTTTTAAAGTAGGTGAAAATAAAATAATATATATTTTTGACCCTCCCCATTTATTAAAATCAACAAGAAATATGTTTTTTCAACATAATTTAAAATTCAATAATAATTTAATTGAAAAAAAATACCTAATATTATTTTTTGAACAAGACAGCAAATGCAATTTAAGAGCAGCCCCAAAATTAACACATTCTCACATTTTTCCTGGTCCATTTGAGAAAATGAAGGTTTTTTTGGCTGCACAAGTATTCAGTCAAAGTGTAGCAGCCGGTATGAATACTAGCCTTCATAATAATGAATTGGAGCCTTCTTCAAAGGCAACAATAGATTTCATAGAAAATATGGACAAACTATTTGATATCTTCAATTCTTCAAGAAGATCAACTTTAAAAAATTTCAATAGACCCTTTAAACAAACAAAAGAACAACAAGATCATTTAATATTTATGCATAATTTTTTTACAAATTTAACTGTTATTACCAAAAGAGAACAAACTAATGTTACTAACCGGATGAAATTTATAAATGGTTGGTTGGTCTCCATAGCTGGTTTGTTGTTACTTTGGAAAGACTTAAAATCAGCAAGAACATTAAACCGACAAGAAAATTATGTTTTATATACTGCCAGATTAAATCAGGATTGTCTTGAAAATCTTTTTTGTACACTTAGACAACAAAATGGCAACAACACTAATCCAACTCCCTATCAATTTTTGTTTGCATTTAAAAAAATTTTTTTTACTTAATTATTTTCAACACTCAGATAAAGCAAATTGCATAAAAGATTTGGATACAATTTTAACTCAAATATCCACTGATTCAGGCCAAGATATTAGTACCCTAATCGCTGATAAAACACCCTTTAATTTTAAAAGAACATGTTTACTTTCCATAGGGCAAGTTGATTATAGAAATTTAGAAATTCCTGATCAAAATGCATTCATATATGTTTGTGGCTATATCATGAGTAAATGTCTAACCCAACACTCATGTGAAATATGTTTAGAGTATGCGAAAACACAAAAAAAATTAGATCCTTCATTTTTGTTATGTTTTTTTAAAGCTTATGAAAATGCTGAAAAATCAACATTTGGAAATTTAAATATGCCCCATGAAAATTTTTACAACTATATTTATAAATTAGAATCTGAATTTGTAGATAGTTTTCCTGCTGTGTCTGTTGAAGTAGGAATAGGAAATAAACTTAAAATGAGAATGCTTAATATTGATTATGAACATCCATGTCCTAACTTCGATAAAGATTACCTACTTAAGTTTTTTTTGCGTTTTAGAATTTATGCTTCCATTAAATTTTTAAATAGACATTTAGTATCTGAAAAAAAAATTAAAAACAGAAAGTTAGAAATTTTACAGCATTTGTAAACCAATATTATTATTTTATATTTATATTTTATAATTCTATTAATTGTATAATTATTTTTATGTAACTAATGTAATGTTTTTTTTTTTTTGATTAGAATTTAAAATGTGATATGTTCTATGTACTAATTAAATTGTATGATATTAAATTTGTTGTAAATAAAGCATGCTTAAGTATGTAATTTTTATTTTTTTTATATGTACTTACCAGTTACCTTTGTACAATTATGTTAAAAGCACAGACTATTTGTGTTAATATACTCATACTGTGTTAACTAATAATAATATTAAAAACAATAAAAACTATCACCATTCACGGTTTTACATGACATTAACTTACTAATTACTAATTACCATGAGAAAATACGTAACATTATTTTGTCATTTGTTATGCCAATTACAATTAATGACTATTAATAAACGGAAATACATATACAATATACAATAATATTGTATAACATCTGAACAATAATTTAGATATATGCATGCAGCTACACTGATTTGGTTGCGCCCAATCAGAGAATCTTATTTTTTTTCCCCATTGTTTTTGGCGGAGTGATCTATCTGTTTTCATATAGTCTGTGGTACTCGTGTAAATTTTAAGTTTATAATGTATGTAGGAGATAAGTAGGTTAAAGTAAATATTAATAACTTGATTTAGTAAATGCAGTTTTAATATAGAATGCCTTGGCGTCTTGTAATGATTAAAGCAGATAGACCACTTGCTTAATTAGATAATCCACATTTCAAAGAATTTTTAGAAAAAAAACAGGTAAATCTATGCCAGACCGTTATACTCTTAGAAAAAATTATGTTTCAACTATTTACAAAAAAACATTACTTAAAACGTTTTCGAAGTATTTTGAAAATTTAATGCAAGGTTTATTATATGTTATACTTATCGCAAATAAAAATAATTGAAAATCGTTTTGCTCAAATTTTTTTTATGAGTATATAGTTTAAATTAATATAAAATATAACTGTATATAACTATAAATTATAAATATAATTTATACCTATAATATAACTAATTTTTACCAGTTTTTATTTTGTTTACATTGGCATTTTCTTCACGCATAAAATTATACTGATTTTTAAGCAACTTATAGGCATTTGAAATATTTGATTTTTTTACATTTTTTTTTTATAATCGTTGATAGAAAAAATTTGGTTGGTACAAAATACTAGCAAATTTAATAGAATATTTTTTTAAGTTTCAAAATAATATCTTTTTTTAGATTTGATGATGGATAAAAAAAACCTAGTGGTAGTGAAAATCGTAAGCGAGCTTATGAAATACAAAACAAAATATCGAAATTACCGAAAATTTCAAACTTTTTTCAACCTGCTCGAACTGATATTGCTCAATCTTCTCAATTTCCTGAGTGTGATATGTATCAATGTATTGATAAAAAATCTAATACAACAGAGTATAAAATATCATCTTTTAACAACAATGGTGATTTTCTTGGCGAAACTACTGTAAACCAATCTTCAGAACTTCTCGATTCTGCAGAAAATGTTATGTTCTAACCAAAAAATTCTGACTTTCTTACCGAAACTACAGTAAACCAATCAACAAATGACAAAGCTTTACAGATAATTAAAAAATTAAAAGACAGTACCAACTATAACATACATTTATCTAAAAATCTCTGCGTTTTAAAAAATATCCTTGGTGAAAAATATCCAACAGATTTTGGTCATTATCCAACATAATTGAAGAGGAATATATTAAAATGTTTATAATAAAGTATGGACCTGATGGACCTTATCATATTACTAATCACAAGGGAAATAACAGATCATTTTCAAGATCTTACTATAATTATAAATCTAAAGGAGGTGTTAATGTTGAAAGAAAATGGTTATGTTATTCTCCTAAATTAGACAGATGTTGTTGTGAACCATGTTGGTTATTTGCACACACAACTACTTTTAAAAATGTGAACGAAGCTTGGACAAAAGGTATAAATCAATGGAAACTACTCTCTGAAAAAATCAAATTTCATAAAAAATCATTACCTCATTTAGAATCATGTATTATTTTTGAACAGTGGTATAAAGAAAAATGTGTTGATGATTACATGCTTTCTAAAATAAAGAAAGAAGCCAATGTGTGGAGGAAAGTTTTACATCGATTACCAAGTGTAACACTTACATTAGCAACATGTAATTTACCATTTAGAGGTCACAAAGAAAAAATTTATGAAGGTAAAGCAGAAGGAGGCAATTTTTTATCTATTGTACAATTATTAGCAACATATGACCCTATACTTGGTGATTTATTAAATCAACCGTCAGGTTCAGTGAAATACCTTAGTCCATTAATTCAAAACGAATTAATCCAACTCGTTTCAAAACAAGTCGAAACAGATATTTTTAATGAAATAAGAAGTGCAAATTTCTTTTCTATAATCTTGGATTCAACTCAATATGTAACAAAACATGATCAATTGAGTTTAGTTTTTCGGTACGTACATATCAAAAAAAACGAAAATAAAATATCTGAAATAAATATTAATGAAGTGTTTACTGGGTTTTACTGTATAAATTATCATACTGCTCTTGGATTAGAACATTTTATTTTAAATCTTTTAGAAGAAAAAAATATAAATTTATCTAAGTACAGAGGTCAAGGTTACGACGGTGCTTATGTAATGAGTGGCGTATACAACGGATTACAGGCCAGAATTATAAAAAAAGAACCTACTGCACTTTTTGTACATTGCGCTTCCCACAATTTAAATTTAGTTTTAAACGATGCCGTAAAAAATATTCCTGAAGCATCGAGATTTTTCGATATTGTTGGGCACGTTTATAATTATTTTGGAGCCAGTATAAATAGATGGAAATTAGTCGTGAGTGCCATAACATTAAAAAAATTATGTCCAACCAGGTGGTCATCAAGAAATGACTCATTGAAAGCATTACAATCAAACTATTCCAATGTTTTTCAATCGCTTACTGAAATTATATTAAAGAGTAACAATTTAGAGGAACGTTCTGAGGCACAAGGATTAAAAAATAAATTAGAAAATTTTGAATTTATCGTACTCATTGTAGTTTTTTCAAAGTTGTTGCAAAGTATAAATCATGTGACGAAATTATTACAATCCGATACATGTGATATGATGGAAGCGGAGTACTTTATTGAAAATGCTACAAGTGAAGTAAAACAGTTGCGTTCAAATTATATCGATGTTCACAATGAAGCTCAAACTTTGGCTGAAAAATGGGGAGTAAAAGTACATTTTAGCAACAATAAGAGACAGATAATTGTTAAAAGACACTTTAATGAATTGTCTGAAGACACTAGGTTTCAAAATCCAGAAGAAAAATTTCGCATATGTGTTTTTAATGCTATTTTAGATATCACAATAACTCAGATGGAAAAAAGATTAAGTAGTTTCCGAAGTGTTGTTAGAAAATTTAGAGTTATTGATCCATCATTTTTAAGCGTTTCTACAGATAATGCTATACGCGAAGAATCAAAAATATTGATAGATCACTATCCAAAAGATTTAAGTGACGAGTTTATGTTTCAGATTACCAGTTTTCGGTCAACGTTACGAAATAAAATAAAGTTATGTAAGGATATAAAAGAACTTGCTACATTATTATATGCGACTACAGTTCACTCATAACAACTTTTCCCGACGTTTACTCTGCATTTATAATATTTTTAACATTACCGATTACAACAGCAACATCGGAAAGGTCGTTTTCGAAGTTAAGAATTATTAAAAACTACTTCCCACACAGCAATTCTAAAATATTTATATTGTAGACATATGTTTTCCTTGTGTTCTTGATAATATTTTTTTCAAAATCATTTTGACAATATGTTTTAATTATGAACAATAATATATATACAAATTAATATCTAAAAACATATTGTAGCAGTATGTTTTCCATGTGTCGAAGAAAATATTATATGAAACATAATTAAAATATATCTTAACAATGTTTTATTTAAATGATTGATAACATATGTACCCGTATATGTAGTTACAATATGTTTATTTAATGATAAAGTAAATATTTTAAGAAATATTAAGTAAAAATATTGTGTCAACGTATTTCTGTAAATCGTCAATAAAACATGGTTTGGTAGATATCATATCAATATTTTTATTTAACGAATAGGGAAACATTTTGAGTAACATCAAGTAAAAATATTGAGACCATAATATGGTTATGTATTATACAATATGTATTAATTATTAATAATATAATAGTATACTTAATTATTATATATACCAGTATACCTACATGCTCGGTTGTTATTATTGAGATTGACACGCAAAGCGCAAGCGCAAATCGACATAAAACAATATTATTATAAATTTATAAACGGTTTATGAATGGGGACAACCAAGTGCATTGTGCATAATATATTAAATTTCCCCTCTCCCTTTTTTTAATTACGTATTTCTCGTCTGGGTTTTAACTTAGAGGAACCGTTTCTTCACTAAACGGTTCGATTTAAGCCCTTCTAAAATGTATTCCCGGCGTTGGGGTCCTCAAACTCAAACCTCTAGATATATTTTGGAAATGTTTATTTTATGTACGACATTTCTGAACTCGAGATTTAGGTAGTTTGGAAGTCAGTTATCAAATTCGGTGTCTTCTATCGAGACCATAGGAGCCATTTTTCTCCGTCTTTTGGGGCTTCGAAAGTGTAAAATTTGCGTTTTTTCGGGTTTTTTGGCACAGAGACTGAGATTTTGGCTTGGCGAGCCGTTTTTGTAAACGTATGTTATAGAGGACTTTGCGCCGAATCGATAGGTACCGAAATTGAAGTTATCCGACTTTTGGTTCGGGAGTTATGATTTTTCGTGTGTTTTTTGTACTTCAAGAATTACGTAGTTACGTGTCTTTTGGATTTTTGGTTTTCGTTCAATCACTACGAAGCTCGAGATTCTGATTTTTTGGCGTACGATGATTCAAAAAGGGTCTATGGTCAAAGTACGTACGACCATTATTTCCTCCGTAATTGGAGTAGCAAAAAATTGAAAAACACATTACGTGATTTTTTGTTTAATCATACGTTTCCTTATGGTATATGTCCGTTTAACGTTGTAAGTAATAATTATTTTGAACTTTTTGTTCGTATTTAGTAGTCATAAAGCCCATTATTTATTAAGGTGAATCAATAGGTAAAAATAAAATACTATAAAAGAATAAAAAATTAAAGCCTATATAATAATGGTCAATTTACCCTAATATACGAAAATATATAATATGCATCTATTTGAGCAATTATCACAATATTGGAACGGCTGGACGTAAATTTTGAAATATCATGTATCCACAATAATATTTAAATTGTATAACATAATGTATAATAATTATGTTTGAATAATAAAAATAAAAACTTTTTGTAAATATATTATTTTTTGAACTTTTTTTGGATACCTAATGAACATAATATTATATTAACAACCAATAACCATAATGGGAAGTCCACTAATTACGAAATATCAATGTCTAATGGGTATCCATAAAAATCCACTGTGGTTTATCTACCAGTTACTTTCTCTGAATACCTAATATATATCTATTAATGTATTAGACTTTAAATGGATACTTAGGATGTCTAATATAATATTTCTAATATTATCCAGTGGATGAGTTGTGTTATGTGGGTATTGTATCAAACAATCACGAATAATTAACATATATTTATAATTTATTAGGTGTGATTTTATTATAGGCCACTTTATTCTGTTTGATTATAGCAAATATAGTTATATTAGCTATGAATGATTCAATTATAAAAAAATTGGATTATAGTTAATATACACTAGTACTCTACTATACCTCACTGTATATCGTTATAATTTGATTATGGTTATGTTTACAAATTTACAATGTTTAATACGATAATAGTGTATTATAAACCAAGCAAACGCACCTACTAAAAAAGTTCTAGTTGTGGCTTTACTAAAGTAGTAAATTGATCCATACGCCATACCATAAAGTGAAAAATATTTTCCAACCTTTCATGAAGAAAGGATACTATTATTATTATTATGATTGATATTTGTCAAACGACAAAGTCGCGTATTGACTATTGAGTATTCGTGTCTATAGTGTCGCCGGGTACGATACCATTAAAATACCGATGTGGTGGTGACTGGTGAGCCGCGGAATAATTACATTGCCACGATAACATTATTATTTTCATCCTAGAAATGTTTGAATTTCGGTTTTTCCCAAGATAAGCCGACGACGCAACGCCGTTGCAGATAACAATCGCCGATAGATTTCGGCATCAGCATGCACGGTCTCCTACCAGTCCCACTGCACAAATTATTTCTGTACGCTATATTGAGTCGATATTTTGTTTTTATTTACTTGTTTCCGTTAAACTTTGTTATTTTTGTTTCATAAGAGTATGCAACTGCGGAATTACAAATTTTAAACAAAATGTTATAATATACTATAGTATAAAACTGTATATTATACACAATTAAACCGTTTACGTACATACATACTGGTAAGTACCATATTTTACTATGTTATTAGATACCACGTTATTATAATCATTATTTTGTTACAATTGCACTCTGTATAAACCTAATACTGTATACCCAATTAATAAATTCGGTACCTAATTATTACTGAAATATATGAGAAAAAATAATGAGGTATCAGAATATGAATTTACATGCAAGTAAAATTTTATGATAAATTAAAAACAGTAAATTTTTTTTCGTCTGTCAAATAACTATGATTATAAAAAATTAGTTTCTTGTAACATTGACATTGTTTATTAATATTATAAATTACATTTTTAATTATTTCTAAGACACAAAATATAAATATATATAAATTATTTCAAATAGATTTTAAAATGATACGTAGTTACCGTAGTAAAAGAAGAAAAATTCAAGAAGAACTCAAGATTGTTCATTCCTTTAATAAATTAAATCAAACATCAAACAATTTTAAACTAAATACTACTATAATATCTACTTCTGAGGAGTTAAATATTTCAGAAAATATTATTCAAAAAGATTTTGAATTAGCTAAAAACAATGATACTGTTAATTTATTATCAACACTGGGACCAAATAATGAAATTCCAGATCATTCTAATAATTATACTGATCTAAACAAAATTGTAAACAGTTCTGAAACTTTTAAATCACAATTAGCCAATTGGGTAGTTCAATGTAATGTACCTAATTCAACAGTTAACAAACTTTTACCAATTTTGAAACAACATGAATGCCATAACTCATTGCCACTTGATTGTAGAACGTTATTACATTCTAATACTAAAATTACAAATTTAAGACTTGTTAATCCTGGCTACTATTTTCATTTTGGATTAAAAGATGGAATAGTTAAATGTTCTAAACGTTATAATATTAAAGGTGACATAAAAATAGTTGTTGGGATTGATGGACTGCCTTTAGCAAAAAGTAGTTCTAGCCAATTTTGGCCTATGTACAGCCTTTCAAAGAATATGTGTTTCTTATCGGCCTTTATCATGGATTTGGCTGATTGTTCATTTTTTAAGTGACAACTCAGTCTCAGCAGTGCCAACAACTTGGTTAAAAAAAGGATATTGTGCATGGCCAAAACCATTTATAAAAAATAAAAATAAATTTATTGAAAATAAAATAAAACCAGGAAAACCACAATTTGATTATTTTAAAGCAAGACTACTATCTGAAAAACCAATTGGTGAGTAATGTATTAATTATATAAAAATTATATATTATGTAAAATTTTTAAATTATTTTGTATTCTTTAAATACTTTAAATATTTTTAGCATCTTATGTCGAAGCTAGACTTAAAGCTTTGAAAGCACAAAGCACTTCAGACCTGTCTTCAGCTGAAAATACTAGTCAAAATATTAAGAAATTCAAAAATATAATATCAAAAAAATGTGTATCTAAAGAAATAAATACAGCACCAGAATTTTCAGGTATTTTTTTAATTTGATATATTTTTATGTTAGTAGATGTGTAGTATTATAATGTATCAGTATAAACAGCTAAGTGATAATAAACTATGCAATAAATATCGATAGGAACCAAGTTGATTTAAAAATAAAATAATAAAACTTTCAATGCAAAATAAAAATATTTTTAAAAACATAAATAAAAATTATTAATAATCTCTGTACCAGATTTAGATTCAGCAAGTAAAGTTTTATAATAATTAAACATTTGTATTGAGAACTTTAATAATAACAGCAAAAACAACAGTGGTCAATAATCATAACCAACCTTATAATAATATATACTAAACTTTGAAATCAATTTATTAACATGTATCATGGATCTTATATAAATGTTATTAAAAAAGTTATAACATAAAAAAAAAAATCTAAATTTCCTAATTCTAATATAGCGATTTGTTTGATTATCTAGATTCCAGTGAAAATACAGACATTTATGATAGTGACCAAGATAAGCTGTATGTGCCTCCAAATATCAATCAAAGTATTTATAAAAATTTTATTAAATTGTTTAAATTAATATTAATATTTATAAGTGTTAATCTTACCAAAATTTACTAAAGAGGAATATCAATTTACCTATAATTAAAATTTATACTATAGGTCGTGAAAGTTGTAATGAATTGGTGTTTAGCAGTGATAAATTAGCATGTGCCTCATCTCCATTAAATTTCAATAATTTGGAAAATGATAATATTGGTAAATACTACCTATATATTTACTTATTTATATAATATTAATTTTTTTAAATGTACTATTTTCAAAAAGATAAATTATAATGCTATGAATATGACAGATAGTTAAAGTTGATCAGTTTAAATTACTATTTTAAGTTATAACTTAATACATTATTTTTATCCTCATCCTTTGATTTCAATCAAACTTACATTTCAATTACACACTTCTTCACTATTCCAAAAAAATGAATTATTTTGAGCTAATCAAACTTTGACTATGTATTTGATGTTAATAAAGTATAAAGTTGCTAAAATAATAGGTTTAACAATCGCTAATCCTCCATAAATAAATAATAAGTATACTCTAAAACATACTAAAACCTATATAATCATTTGTTTATCTGAAATTTGTCATTTATTTATAACTCCTAATACATTATTATTAAAGTACATAGAAAATATGGTTCATGTGTATATTAACCACTAATTTCTATAATACTACATTATAATAAATTATACTATATTTTCCTGTTGTAATTTTTTTTTAACTATTTTAAGATTGCTTAGAAGTAATCAATAGTCCTGTTGGAAAATGGAAAGTGCAAGATAGAAATACTGCAGTAGTTACTATTGATAATTTATTTAATAGCAATAAAAAAAAAGATACTCCAGATTCAAAAGTACAAGTTAAACGCAAACTATTTACTATAAGTGATGATGTGCTGAAGAAAAATGCTGGTATGATGTATTATTTGCCATACTATTAAATATTATTTAAGTATAATTTCTATGATTTTTCAATTTAAATATCATATTTCATAATTAAAAAAATACAACTTAAACATTTTAATATTACATTTATTTTTACAATTTTATTCGATTATTTACAATATATCTACCTTATTTAATTAAATATATTTAGACATTGCTTATATTATTATAATTATTATTATTACTACTACTACTATTCCCACTAGCTGTGTCAGACTTACTTTATGAATATATATTTTAAATATATTCTATATATTCTATAATGTTGATTAAAAACTTATCCATTAACTTAATGTTAATTTTTCTCTGAAGGTAATAACAATGAAATTATACCATTGGATACTGAAAGTTTAAAGCAAAATCTTATTAAATCTGCAGATGTAGTAAATTTGGATGATTTTAATAGTAAGTTATTTATCTCAACACTATGATTTAATTATAATTCAATGTGATATAGTTGATTGCATTTATTTATGTGCTTTATTTTTATTTATTTTTTCAAGGACTCAATGAATATGTAAGAACATCATTTACCAATTTGAAATATGATATTAAACATTTATCATATGTATCAGAATTAATTAAGAAAATGCTAGAAAATGTTAACAATATCTAAAAAGAACTAGGTGTAACAAGAAATTCTGATTTGACTACTGTATCTATATTAAATAGTGAAAACTTTCCTATATATAACGAGGAAACTCTACAACATTTTGAAATGTTACTTGAATGTTCTACTCATAGAGATAAAGTTGTAAGTATCAACATTTAGATATAGATTTAACCTATTACTTAATTTCAACATAGTATGTTATTAACTTATCTTTTAGATTTCAGAATTATCACTTTCTGTTGGAAAAACTATTCCAGAAACAATAAGGCGCATGATGCAAAAATTATTTCTCGATGATTGGTTACGCAATTATTCTTATATTGGATTTAAAGGCAAAAATAAATTTTCTTCTTTGAAGTCTTGCAAAATAATTTTTGGTGAGAGTTGATAATACTTTTACTTTCTGATTGTACTATTTATTTATACCTATGTTTAATATTTATGTTATTAGAAGCTATTCGAACCTGTTCAAAGTTTGAAAAAATTCCCGATATGGAAATATCACTTACAATTAGCAAGTGGATGGCTCAAGCTACTAATCGTACCACAAAAAAAAACAAAGAAAAATTGTAAATAATAATTAAATGTATTGTTTTAATTTGAAAATAAAAAAGTTTTTATGGCATTTTATAGCTACTCTTTAAAAATAATTGTTTGAGATTTTAAATTTAATGTGTAATAATTAATAGTATATAAGAATTGATTGTGGATATAGAAATTAAATGGTTGTTGGTCGCTAAAAAAAATAATCCTATAAACTCGAATTTAAATTTTATTGTTTTAAAATACTTAATAATTAATTATAATATGAATAATATTGGGTTTTATTAATTACCTCAAAACTAAAAGTATTTTTTCAAATGGTCTGGAAAACAGATAAAATTAACCTTAAACTCATACCTGACACAGACATTGAAGGTTAAAGGGTATATATTACTGACTACTGTATCCAGTGTAATCAGTATGTTATGTACGTATAATCAAAAAAAATGGTATATGGTTGAATATATATAGTATTAAAAACATCTCCCCATATTTTTTTTTCAGTTATGGACTTGGGTGTAACACATATACGTGTTAGGAGATCTCATGATAATTGCGTGTAATCTAAATTAAAATGTATACTAATAATAATATTTCTTTAATTTAGTAAAAAAATATATTTTGGAAGTATTGCGTTTATACAATATATTCAATTAAATAATTGATGCACATTTAGAATAAATATTTTAGCAATACTATTAAACTATATTTTAGAAATGTGTTCTATCACATATTGTTAAAATATCTAACAGAACACATTTACAGAATATGGAATTTTCTGCCACGAAATGTTGTCACAATAATGCATCATTATTGTTAACAGTTAAATCACATTTTTAAAACACAAATCTTAAATATTTTGGTGTTGTTAGCAATATTGATTACATATTTATAAAATATTGTAATGCTGTGTGGGATTGAGAAGTGTCCTTAGCCAAGAACGCCTCAAAGGTCTTGCTCTACTGAGTATTGAAGCTGAAAGAGCACGGAAATTAAATTTTGATACGTTAATCGACATTTTCACCGAAGATAAGGCCAGAAAAAAAACATTTTGATTAGCTTGTTTTTTTATTATAATGAAATTTTTTTTTTTCTTACTGTTTAATTATTATGAACTTATATTTTGTAAGCGTAATGTCCATTTTAGAGGATAAAAGAAAACTATTGTAATTTTATATAATTACCTACCTAAGCAAAGTATTTAAAAAAACTATGTAATATAGAAAAATTACAAATAATATTGGTTTTGTGTACCTAATTGTAAATTTATTTTAATTTAATTTGAAACAAAATGTATAATGTAATATAAGTGTGATTGGTTGATCTTATAAAAAAAAACATACATTTGGTCACAGGAATGTTTTAATGGCAAAGGTCGAAGAGTCTTAATAATTTATATAAGATAAGGCGAAATATATATTTTGCCTCGGGGCGCTGACGAGGGTAGCTACGCCACTGATTGGAATATTTAAATCATTCGTCATAACTAATAATGTATTATTTATAAACATACTATTTTATTTATGTTTTATGATATATATATATATATATATATATATATAAATCTATTAATCGAAATTTAAATTACAAACGAATATATGTACTTAATAGATTTTTCTAAGAATATAAAACAAACCGTACAATTTCATAAAATATTGGATAGTTTAATTTATAAAGTACACAGCGATGATCGTCATATAAGTGTAATAAATATCTAGATTTTAGGATGTTTGGAGAATTTTTATCGTAGAAAAAAATGTATAATTGATTTGGTATATTTGACAAAATACCAAATAGAATACCTAATTGTTTATTTTTTTGATAAATTATGTCCAATTATTCGAACAACGTCACAAATCAATTTAGTTATTGGAAAAGCGGTAGAGGTTATATTATATTATATTACAGTGCTTTAAATATAAATTTATAACGTGGCTCAAATAAATGAAGAATTGTTAAAAATATTGGCATAGATATCGAATAGGCTTGTTGATTTTTCTGTAGAGAAGTCAATCTAATATTTCGAACATCAATTTTTTTTTTAAAGTGCATTGTAGATTTAAATACTACATTTACTAAAACTTTTATAACTATAACCAGCTATAGTCCGCGTCACGAAAAGTGGCGGGTGTCCGCCGCGATCCAAGCGGACTATTTGCTTTAGTGGTTATCAAACAACAATATAATTTACCGCGCTTTTTCAAATACGCCTCTATATTAACCATAGACATATTAACTAGTTAATATGTCTACGATATTAACCTTAAAATTAACTTACTATTTTACCTCCAAATTGTATTTAAGTGATAATACGTATCGTAAATTATAATCACAACACTACGTATCAACGTATTTTACCATCTGATTATTTACTATATAAAAAAAATATTCCAATACAATTTGAATGAATTATCAGTTATCTTATTATATTTTTTATAAATTGATAATAAAAACAAAACAAACATAACACATACAATATGATAGCAGAATAAAAAAATAAATACACAAGTAAAAATATAATTATAATATTTTATTGCGAATTTTATTCCGAATTTCCTTCTTCGTCACTGGACTCCCCACAATCGCTGTCATCAGGTAACAAAGTCAATATGATTGGCTCCAACATACTGTCTCTCATAATTTCTTTTTCATTGTCTTGATTTTGCAATGCTTCTGCATGTCTCACGCACTTCTCCCAATCATGTCGAGTTACCGAATCCAATGCTTCGTGAGTCAACTTTTCTACATCGACCATTTTGAATGTTTTATTTTTTGTTGCCACTTGATTTTTTACCTGGGCCCATATCAGCTCAATTGGATTGTATTGGCAATGGTACGGTGGAAGTCGAATAACTTCGTGGCCCATTTCCAATGCCAATACATCCAATTCATATTTTTTTTCAAACGGTATTAACGCTTTAACTTTCTGTCTAAGTTCAGCTAAATTTTCTAATGGTGAAAAATCGACATTTTTTTTTGGTCAACCAAGCCTGCACATCTGCTTTTCGCGTATTACTTTTGGGAAAGTTATCGATGAGGGTTGAATGATAAGATGCATTATCCATAACTATCACGGACGGTTCTTCAAGGCTGTTCAGCATTTGGGCGTGGTAATCCGTAGAATTGCCAGTATTACTGCGGAAAACCAATTTTGAATTCTGAATGAACCCATATTTGGCACACCTGCATGAATAACAATAAGGCGTCCACCTTTTCCAGTAGGGATTTTCGGACCCACCATACTATCATGTTGCCAT
>JASXSY010001683.1:0-139447 GCA_034509805.1 Sipha maydis
TTATAGTTGGAAAGGGCACCCAAAAGGAGTTATAGAAAAAAGAACTGCGAGTAAAGATAAAATTAAATGCCATCGTTGTGGAAGGATGGGACATTATGCAAACGAATGTCGGATGAATGAGAGCAGAACTGTAAATTTCCGAAATCCGAGTAACCCAAATTTTAAAAACGAACATTCGGGAAATCAGGTGAAAATATGCCATTACTGTAAGAAAGAAAATCATGTTATAAAAGACTGTAGGAAGAGGATTTATAATGAAAGCAAAAAACAACAATTAAGAAATAATGATAATAATGAAGGTAAAACAGTAAATGAAGTTAACCCAAATCACGTTAGAATAATAGCAGAAGTAAAGGAAGACCACATTACATGTGAATCAAAAAGTTTCAGATCAAGGAAACTCAAATTTCTGGTAGATACAGGAGCACAAATGAATATAATTAAAATATCGGCATTAGACGGGCAACTCATCATAAACGAAGGTAACAAACGAAACATAAATGGAATAAATAAAATACCCATTAGCACGTTTGGCACAGTTCGAATTCCTATTAGTATTCATGGGACCACACGGTTCATACAATTCGACATTGTAAACGACGATTTTGATATTCCGGAAGCAGGAATAATTGGGCGATCGTTTTTAAAAGAGAATCGTGTACATTGGAATTTCGAAGAGGACATTTTATCGATACCCGATGTTAATAAGCCCCACGAAATTATTATACCCCCCCCCCCCGCAGTAATTGCGTGTTAATGATAAAGAATGCCGATCAAATTAAAGAAAATTCAATAACTATTGCCAGACAGGAAATAAATGACGATGTGATAATTGCGAACAGTATAAGCCCGGTAAAAGGTAACAAAATTGTGGGAAGCATCGTAAACATCTCCGAACGTCATAGATGAATTAACAACACTTAATATTTAGTGGGAGCCATATCAAGACAACGTGCGTGTTGTTACGTCAGAGGCGGACGAGACTAGACTAAGGCGATTAAAACAATTAATTAAAACAAGTTACTTAAACCACGAGTAATGAGACAGTATTTTTTCATTGGCTAGTGATTACGCCGATTTGTTTTTATTAGACGGGGAATATTTGACAGCTACAGACATTGTGACACATAAAATTAACACACCTCGCTGTACGAAACCAATTAACGTACGACCTTATAGGCTTCCTTGGGCTTATCAGGAAGAGATCGAAAGACAAGTGGGCGAAATGAAACAAAATAATATTATTCGTAACTCTACCTCCCCATTCAATTTCCCTCTCGTTGTAGTGAAAAAAAAAAACTTAGACCAAAACGGCAAGCCTAAATTACGAATTTGTGTTGATTTCCGAAAATTAAATGAGATGACTGAAAACGAGGCTTACGGCCTCCCAAATTTAGTAGAAATATTGGAGTCGCTTGGTGCATCCAAGTATTTTTCAACACTGGATTTAGCTAGTGGTTACCATCAGATTAAAATAGATAAAAAAGACATACACAAAACAGCATTTTCAACCAAGTCGGGACATAATGAATATGTACGCGTGTCTTTTGGGCTGAGCTCCGCACCAGCTACTTTTACCCGAGCCATGAAAGCGGCACTAATGGGACTAGAAGAAATGTGTAAGGCGTATCTGGATGATATTGTGGTACACGGGTCCAGTATACGTGACCATCAAGATAAACTAAGTCACGTTTTTAGCAGACTACGAATCCACAATTTGAAACTACAACCTGATAAATGCGCCTTTTTACGAAAAGAAGTTCTTTACCTAGGACATATGATTAACGAGAATGGAGTCTCACCCGATTCAAATAAAATTAAGTGTATCAAGGACTACCCACGACCTAGGAATCCGAAAGATATTAAATCATTTTTAGGCCTTTTAAATTATTACCGGAGATTTGTGGATAACTTCGCGAAAATTGCGAAACCTCTGACGGCTTTGCTTAAAAAGGAGACACCCTTTATATGGACTGATAAATGCGAAGAAGCTTTTTCAGAACTAAAACGCATATTAACAAGTCCACCATTACTTGTTTATCCGGACTGGGAAAAAGGGAATTTAAATTTAATGACTGATGCCAGTCAGTTTGCAATCGGCGCTGTTCTCTCACAAGGAGAAGTTCTTCGAGACAAGCCGATCGCATACGCAAGTCGAACACTGAATAAAGCAGAAATTAACTACAGTGTCATACAAAAAGAACTTCTAGCTATTGTATGGGCTGTAAAATATTTCAGACCATATTTGTATGGGCGTAAATTTAATATTATCACTGATCATCGACCCTTAACATATTTATTCGGCGTTAAGGACGCTTCATCGCAATTAATGCGTTGGCGGATGCAACTGGCCGAATATGACTATATAATTATTTATCGGGCTGGATCTGAACATGCAAACGCCGATTGTCTATCGTGCATACATACAATTCAAGACGTAAACGACGATGAAGGAAACTTCGAAGAATTCTTAATTGCAGAAAAAATACCCATTTTTAATTCTAAAATTACAGAACACGACGGAAGCATCAGAAATGCTGATTCGGGAGAAACCCTTTTCATACCAATTTCTGGAGATGGAGTTATCACGCACCCAGCGATAAGGGAAATTATAGAAAAACACAATGTAAACAATATACAGTTCAAGAAAGGCGATCCAGTATGCGTAATACAACGCGAAGCACGAATGATAATTTTATTCAATTACAAGGACACACACGTAACAGAATTGACGGCACAACAGATTTTTGACACGTTTAATGGCATGAAGGCGACTTGTAAGAAATATAACATTAATAGCTGTTCAACAATACGTATGGAAGGATCTAATTCATTAACTGGTTATGAGAGGACACGTACCATGATTCGTTATATTTTTAAAGGAACTACTATTAATGTTAAGATCTACACCGAACAAAATTTCACACAAGAAGAAAAACATAGAGTAATATATGAATACCATGATGCTCTTCTAGGGGGCCACTCAGGAGTATCACGTACTATTAAACGATTAAAACTTAATTATAATTGGAAACATTTGAAAACCGACGTAAAACGGTATATAAAAAATTGCGAAATATGTCAAAAGAACAATGAGGTCGTTTTAGCACAAATAAGAGGGGAAACAACAGGGGTAATTAAAAAAAATATTATTCTTAATAATTTTTTGTTCATCGACATGTTGCTCATGCAGTATTCGATGGACACAGACATTATTTCGGAAATAATACAAGCCGCCAGAAACGGGCAAATTCACCCGAGTTTATTGAGTCCTTTAGCACTACTTGAGCAGTTTAAGGATATTAAATTATGGCTCCCGAGTGGGACTGACTTACCAATTGAATTAGATACAGGGGATTCTTATGAACTACTTAAACTCTCGGATGTAGCTGTATATTATGATAATGACCATTTAGTTTTTAAGATTAGCATACCTTTAGTGTATCAATACACTTTAACATTATTTCAATTACTCCCAAAACCCATATGTTTATCTAACAACTGTCTTCTTCTTCTTCTACTTCGCCTTCCTCCCAACTATTTGGGGTCGGCCACCCTAGTCCTACACCTCCACTTTACTCGGTCAATCACATCTCCTTTGCACACACCGACAGCCCTCATGTCATTCTCCAAAGTCTCCAACCATCTCTTTTTTGGTCTTCCTCTTCCTCTTTTCCCTTCAACGTCCATCTTCATAACCACTCTTACTGCATTCGTTTCCTCTCGCCTCATCACATGCCCAAACCATCTCAGCCTATTTTCTCTCATCTTGTCCACAATTGGTGCTACACCAACACTACCTCTCACGTATTCATTCCTTATTCTATCTTCTCTTGTCACTCCACTCAACCATCTAAGCATTCTCATTTCCGCGACACTCATACTTTGTTCTATTCTCCTGTTAACCGCCCAACACTCTGAACCATACAGCATAGTTGGTCTCACTACACTTTTATAAAATTTACCTTTCAACCTAATTGGAATTCTCTTATCGCATAACACGCCCGATGCTTCTCTCCATTTCATCCACCCGCACTTAATCCTATGTTTTACATCAATGTCAAAGCTCCCGTCCTTTTGAACAAAAGATCCTAAATATTTAAAGCTCTCAACTTCACCTATTACATCACCATCTATTGTCAGTTGTCTCCTCATTCCTTCAACTTCTTGGTCTCTTTGTCCAAAATCATACTCAATATACTCAGTTTTATTTCTACTAATTCTCAATCCCTTTTCTTCGAGGGCTAACCTCCACTCATTTAACCTATTATTGACAACTTCTAGGTTTTCTCCTATCAGAACTATATCATCCGCAAACATCATACACCATGGTAACTCACCCTGTATCTCCTTTGAAACCTCATCCATTACCACTGAGAATAGGTAGGGGCTTAGAGCTGACCCCTGGTGCACACCTACTCCTATACTGAAATCTTCTGATACTCCACGCCGACTCTTGACATTAGTACTCGACCCTTCATACATATCCTGGATCAAATTAACATACATTTTTGGGAAATTTTTTCTCATTAATGCCCACCTTAAAACTTCCCTTGGCACCCTGTCATACGCCTTTTCTAAATCTATAAACACCATGCATAGTTTTTTATTCTTAGTAGTAATAAAATGGGGCTTCTGCGTCCATTTTTCCAGGGAGAAATTTTTTTAAAAAAAAAAATTTCAAATATGTATAATGGGGCTTCTGCGTCCATTTTTCCAGGGAGAAATTTTTTTAAAAAAAAAAATTTCAAATATGTATAATGGGGCTTCTGCGTCCATTTTTCCAGGGAGAAATTTTTTTTGCAAGGGTACTTCTTCCGTTTGCATAAATCCAATCTCCCTGTATGAACAATTTTTTTAAAAAAAAAAAAAATTTCAAATATGTATAATGGGGCTTCTGCGTCCATTTTTTGCAAAAAAAAAGATTTCAGTGTACACATCGTTTTCACGTACTCTAACTGTTTAAATTTATAAAAAATTCTAAATATTGGTTAGAGATGTAGTTTACTTTATATTTTAATAATTTTATTATGTTGAAAAATATTTGTTCATAATTTCCTCTATAAGCAAAAAAAAAAAAAATATCAATTTTTCGAAAATATATACATTTATGTTTTAATTCAATTTTGCAGAAGGATTTAGTACGATATTATTGTTATACAAGTTTATGTTTTCTATAAATATAACATCTGTTTCAAACGGAATATTGTATGTTATTCAACAACGTTTTAGCCACCGAATTATCGGATTCGGAGTCATGTTAAAGGTATTGACAGTCATTATAGCAGCACACGAAACAGGCAGCTCGGAACGATACACCTAATAACGTGGAACTCTAAGAGAGTTACTGGAACCATGCCATCTGCATGCTAGACATGTCGTACCTCTAACCGATCACATCTACAGAATGTAATTTTCCTTAGATAAATTTTTTATGAATATACGATTCTATATTTTCCGCTAGCGTTATTAATTTTTTTTTATATTTAAAACCATGTTTTTAATGCTTATAGCTCATTCCGTTAACGAATTAGTGATTGATTACATGCTCAATATAGTGATTTTTTAAAACAGTTAAAATATTATACACATTTATAAAATGGATTTATTAGCAGAAATTGAAATTGATATTGCTACAATTGGAATAATTTACCCATCACGTTTTTCTTATACTGAATTAGCAGAATTTTATACTCAATTAAGTAAACTTCAAACTTTAGCTGCTAGATGCGGTATCGAAAAAATAAATGATCATTATAATATCTGTCCGTGGTCAAATAAAAATTGTTTATGTGGGCCAGATACTTGTTCATGTATAACTGCTAATTTCACTTTCCATGATTTGAAAAAAAAAATGTTGTTCTTAAACAAAGATTGTTGGTGAAATGAAAAAATAAAAGTAAGTGGTAGAAATGTGGTATAAAATTAATTTCTATAACGTCTGCTAACACTGATTTTTTAATTTGTCTTAAAAATATTATAATTTTACAGTTGTCTGTGATTTGAAGAAACTCAAATAAGTAATTAAAGTATCGTTGTGAATCATATCGAGGATATTGTAATTATATAGAATAATTCTTATTTTATTAAACAGAGGTTTTGAATATGTAAAAATTATTGTCATACATATGATTGAACACTGTATGATCAAATTGATTAATACATTTGTATACTAATATTAATTTAAGAATTTAATAAGTTTAATAAAAATTGATGATATTATTACGTAAATGTATGGTTTTACATATACACTGCGTAACTGCTCGCTAAACCGAGTCATATTACGTCTTACAAAGTAAAACCATACATTCATATTATAATAAATTTTAAAAATCCATTATATTGGTTAATAAATGATATTATTACTACTTAAATGTTTTATTTTAATCTTAATATATTCGTGAACACTGTGTTCTAAAGGTTTAAGGCGTCTCACTTAAAGTTAATATATCCAAGTTCAAATCATAATAATAATTTAATAAGTAGGGATAAAATTGATGTAGTTCTATAATAATTAAATAGGTAGCAGTTCAATCGATGTAGGTAAGTATAATAAAAAGGTATGTCTTAAACCATTAGAACACAGTGTTCACTTTTTTTCTTTTTTTTTTTTTTTTATCTCAATATATAAATAAAATAAATTGTTTACCATATTAGTCATGTGTGCGACGTTAAGCGAGACCGGTTGTATTCACTGTGTTAAAATTTTAAAATTAATTAAACGTATTTTAGAAAAAAATCAGAATACAAAACAACGACGATCAACTAGGATAAGAAGAGTACCGTTACGTTATTGTAATATTTAGAATATATATTATTTTAATCATGTCTTCATTAGTTCCAATTGTTGAAAAAACAAAATTTGAAATTCATAATAAAAAATATGTTTCAGTTGGATATTTAGTTAATAAAGAAATTTCAACTGTTGTATTAATCGAATCAAGTAAAAATGTTTTCATACTAAATTTAGCAAATTGGAATGATTTAATGCTTGATTCAAATTTTAATTTAATTTTTAAAAATGTACAAACACATTCCAAGTCTCCAGTTCAAATAAATGATAATTTATGTTATACAATAAATGCAAAATACTCTTCAATTACATTAAAATTAGATAATCATCAGGTGACATTAAGTGTTATTGATCTATGTCGTTTAAAACAAATTCAAATTTGTGTTGAATCATACATCTTAGAAAAGCAGAAGAAAATTAGTGATTATCAAAATTATTTCAATTTATTCTACTCAGCATTAAAAGAATCTATATCAAATCTTCCAGCTAGCTGTCAATCAAGTGCTTTTACATATCAATTTATACAAAATTATGATTATAACTCCAACTTGAAGGGTATGTCTTTAATAAGCGAAATCCAACAGTATCAATATGCTGCATTGTCTAATTTAATATTAAAAGATTTATACGAGTAGAAATTTTCAATTATTTAGCATTATCAAGATTAATAGATCAGTATTAATAAATAAAATTAAAATAAATGATCAGTTGAAATATAAATATTGTATTTATATTTTTATTATATAATATAATTTTGTTTTTTCTATGTTTTTGTTTTTCAATTCGATATAATATTACAAGATTAATACTACTAGAGATATTACAGTTATTTGGTATTAATAAATATAATAAAATAAGTAACCGGTTGAAATATAACTTTGTATTTTTTATTTTCGTATGAAATATATATTTTTATTATATAATATAATTTTTGTTTTTCTATTTGCATTTTTTTTTTTTTTTTTTTGTTTTTCAATTTGATATAACATTGCAGTTATTTGGCATTACCAGACATTAATAAATATAATAAAATAAGTGACCGGTTAAAATATAACTTTGTATTTTTTATTTTCGTATGAAATATATATTTTTATTATATAATATAATTTTTGTTTTTCTATTTACATTTTTTTTTTTTTTTTTTTTGTTTTTTCAATTTGATATAACATTGCAGTTATTTGGCATTACCAGACATTAATAAATATAATAAAATAAGTGACCGGTTAAAATATAACTTTGTATTTTTTATTTTTGTATGAAATATATATTTTTATTATATAATATATTTTTATTTTTCAATTTGATATAACATTGTAATTGTTTAGCATTAGCAGATATCAGTAAAGCTAGAAATATGGAAATAAAAAAATAATTTAAACACAATATTATATTTTAATATAAGATATTCTCGTTTTATTAAAAGATTATTTTGTATAATATTATAATCAGTTATTATCTATCTTGCGCTTGGTTATTTGTTTTTTCGAGTCGTCTACAAATCTCCCCGATATTGATTCGATGAGTTTGTTTAATTGATTGATGATATTCACATCTTTTGATATTTTTTTCGATGTATGCATCCTTATCGAACACATAGAATGTTTCCATCTAATAAAACATCAAACATGTACATGATTATTTCAATAATTTCCTATATCATAAAACTATTAAAATATAAATTCTTGAAAACAAAGATAAACTCTTTAAGTCATGATGTCGGAACAAGCTTAGGCCCAAACCCAGAAAACGAAATCAACACAACACAATTTTTAAAAGCAACTAAATTAATAAATTTACTTTAAGATAAAATACCAATATTGTAAAATTATATATACATATAGATGTATTTTTTTATTTTAATATAACACTAACTAGCTTCTGTGTGCCTCGCTGAGGGTGTAATTCGCTTAATTATTTTATTAGAAAATCATTAATTAATATTCAAACATTATTATGTAGAATTGCAACAATCTACCACGGTTACGAATCGTGTGATAATTATAACTTTTGATAACACATAAGGGTGGAAAACTGAGACGCCTTCGGCGTCAACAGCGTTCGCTATCTAGCAGTCACTGTTTACACAACTTTTTTTTAGGATTTTATATCCATCAAAGTAGTTTGTACGGAGTAGGAATATAAAATTGTAATTCTTTGCTGTAGAAAATGTGAATCATAATATTGAATGTAATCGTGAAGGATACCTTTATTGTTTAATTTAATTAAAGAACACCAACAATTGCTTGTAATTGTAAAAAAGTTTATATACCTACCTAATCGTTTCATTATAAGCACTACAGTACCATACCCTCAATTTACATGTGTTAAACATATAAAACCATGTAAAAAAGTAAAACCATCAAACAGCAGAGGGCAATAATAATTATAGAATAGATGGAATAGAATTAAAAAAAGTATTAATATGCATATAGATCTTGATATTTCAATTATAGAATAAAATAACTCCTAATGATTATAAAAATATTATAAATGTCTTCTCCTGTAATAAACCAATAGCATATTGAAGGGAATAAAAGTAATACATTTTAATATGATTTAAAAGCACATTAAAAATATATTGATTATAAAAGTATGGCACAATTGAAAAATGTATTATATTTAAACATAATTTAATGTACAAAGCGAATATCAAAATTTAAAAATGCATTACATAACACATTTGATTTCTAATTATCAATCAATATGTAGTACAAACCAACAATAATTAAAGGGTAAAAAAAAATACATTTATATAGCATATTGAAGGGAATAAAAGTAATACATTTTAATATGATTTAAAAACACATTAAAAATATATTGATTATAAAAGTATGGCACAATTAAAAAATGTATTATATTTAAACATAATTTAATGTACAAAGCGAATATCACAATTTAAAAATGCAATACATAACGTGTTTGATTTCTAATTATCAATCAATATGTAGTACAAACCAACAATAATTAAAGGGTAAAAAAAAATACATTTAAATATAACAGAAATAAGCATTAATATGTAGATAGATCTTGTTATAAGCGAATACTAAATGATACATTTTATTGCACAATAATGAACATTGGTGTTAGTAATAGTGTTGTAGAATTTTTCAGTTCCAATTCAGTAAAGCATAAATAAAAATATTATTATAATCTTCTCCTGTAACAAACCTATAGCATAATGAAGGTACACTTTTATTAAAAATATGTCGAATACAATTTATTTGGCACATAAATGACAGATGGAATCTTTATCAAAGTTAAAAAATAATCAAATACAGTATATTTACAGTGGTCAGTTCAAAGAAAGAAGACATAATGCATAACATATTCCATCAATAATAATTAATCTATATATACAATGCAAGTCTGGGTACGAAAAACTTTAAATGAGCGATTTTCCTTGATGTTGTCTGAAAAAAAAAATAAAAATATGTGAATAATTTACAATAAGTGTGTAAATATAAATGTTGGCATAAGTTACGTTTAACACTCTAAACATTCTTAGTGAAAAACGCATCCAAGAAAGACCACGTGGAGGTCGCCAACGCCTTTCTCAAAATCAGAGTACATAAAATGTACTCGTCGTCAACAATTTAAAGTATATAAGGAGGAAGTATATTTTAATATAAAATATAATTAATTTATGAAAGACAGAATGTGAAAGTTTCTCATAATCAGAGAATATAAGTAAAGTTTACGGAAGAGAAATACATATAAAAATATAATACATAAGTAATCCATAAAAGAATACATGAAGACAATGTATAACAATATAAATATTTTATGAAATACTCATAATCAGAGAATATAGGAACTTTAAAGCTAAGTAAAATTATGTTGAGGTTATACATAAAAATATAAATAATTCATAAAAGAAAAGACAGAGCGAGAAAAATGCTCATAATCATATAGACAAAAGATTACAGAAGAGTAATACATATAAAAATATAGAATATAAGTAATCCATGAAAGACAGAGCGCAGAAGGAAGTTCTCATAATCAAAGCATTGATGAACTTTTAAGTTAAAGAATATATGAAGAAAATTTATAAAAATATGATGTATAAATAATTTATGAAAGACAGAACGCAGAAGTTTCTCATAATCAGAGTATATAAGCAAATGTTTACAGAAGAAGAATACATATAAAAATATAAGTTTTATAAACATAACAAAAAATATTTAGAGAATCTCACGGTACACCACATTCTTCGTAACTCCATTGGCATCGGTCGGTATATAAACTTTGACGGATTCAGCGTTTCTCACCCTGGAGAACGCCACATACAACTGTCCGTGGCTGAACACAGGAGAAGGCAGGTATATTCCAACGCGGTCGAATGTCTGGCCTTGAGACTTGTTGATGGTCACCGAAAAAGCCAATCGAACTGGGAACTGCATTCGCCGTAACTTGAAGGGTAAGCCGTCAGCTTCGGTAGTGGTCAGCGGAATCCTGGGAATTATGATGTCATCGTCGTGCTCGGTAGCGTTGAGCAGCCTAGCTCTGAACTTCAAACGTCGAAGCTCGACAATTACCATCCTCCTACCGTTGCAAAGTCCTCTTTTGGCGTCCAGGTTTCTGAGCAGCATGACGACAGCGCCCAACTTGAGAGCCAGGTCGTGAAGAGGGAGTCCCGTGGGGTTTAGCGAATGAATGAACTCTATCGGGAAGTCTGCGGCGTCCTCGGGGTCGTCGCACTCTACGGTGTCCGTGCTGATGTAATGCCTGACTTCACCCTCGAGACGATTGCGGAGAATGCCTTCGTTCATCTGACGACAACCCTCGTTGGTAGGGCATAAGATGACCTTGTTCGCAAAGTCGTTGATGTTGGCCAAGTTCATCATTTGCGGGAACACGAAGTCGGCCAATGGAATTTGACACAGGAATTTGCGGGGCACTTGTATAGCGTTCTCGTCGTCGCCGTACCTGTCCACATTACCGTTGCCCAATAGGAGAAGCCACGCTGCAAACTCTCTGTCGCCGTCCGCTCGCATGTTCCGGGTGAGGGAGAACTGTTGCATGACGGGCCACAATTCGTTGGATTTGATGCACGCGCCGATGATGTCACTTCTCGTCCCATGGGAGACGACTGGAAGAATCTGCCTGAAATCACCAACTAAAAGAAAAGGTTTACCTCCAAAAGGAAGATTCGACTGCATGATATCCTTCAGAAGCCGATCGACAACCGTCAGTTGGAAACCCGGGGACATGGGTGCCTCGTCCCAGACGATGAGCGCAGCGTCTCGAATCCTGTGCGCCATGCGGGACTGCAATCTGATGGTGGAAGTGGACTCGTGCGTGAGCACTCCGAATGGCAAACCGAAGGTGGAGTGCACGGTCCTTCCGCCGTTCAAAAGAGCGGCCGCGATCCCGGTGAACGCCACTGCCAAGACATTCCTGTTTCGGCCGCGCAACACGGACATAAGGCACGAGTACAGCATCGTCTTTCCAGTGCCACCTGGACCGTTGACGAAGAACACCTTGGCGCTCGGACGGGGGTCCAACACCGCGGCCATGACGCGATCGTACACAGCCCTCTGATCGACGTTGAGTTGCTGGAGTAACGCATCGCCCCTCTCCGCTTCATCAATAGCGTCGTATATCATCTCTCGTGGTTCTTCTATCACGTCTGGAACAGGCAAACCAAAATCGGCGAGCGACTTACCGTGGGTTCCGAATAATTGGTTCAAGGCGTTGAGACACGTGTCAAACATATAGCATTATGTAAAAAAATAAAACAATCAAACTGCAGAGAGCAATAATATTTATTAAGTAGATGGAATAGAATTTAAAAAAGTATGAATATGCATATAGATCTTGATAATTCAATTATAGAATAAAACATCACTTTATGATTATAACAGTAATACATTTTAATATGATTTAAAAACACATTGAAAATGTATAGCATTTAAAAGTGTGGCACATTTAAAAATGTAATATTTAAAAATAGTTTAATGCTAATATCACAATTTAAAACATTTATAAAATGTTTGATTTCTAATTATCAATCAATATGTAGTATAACCAAAAATAATTAAAGGGTAAAAAAAAACATTTAAATATAATAGATATAGGCATTGATATGTACATAGATCTTGTTATAAGTGAATACTAAATGATAAATGATTATTGCACAATAATGAACATTGGTATTAGGAATAGTGTTTGAATTTGTTCTAATTTGTTCTAAAATTGTATACTATAAAATTTCATATTAGACAACTTTGAGTATAGTGCAAGAATATAAAACGCACACTAAACTGATAGTTTTTATAACACAGTGTAAAACATAACCATTGTAAAGCAAATATTTTTATTATAATACAATGTTCCAGTGATATTGGGTTTAAGTAAATAAACTATACTAAGACAATAATATTTTAATATTATATTAGGAGAAAAAAAGGGGATTCATAACCAAGCTTTTGGGTACAATACTACTACACTCATGTTTGAGCAATTCTCAATCCATTACTCTGCAACCCACTATGAACAAAGTACACAGTATATTTTAATATATTTTAAAAAGAGATTTAAACCATAGTGGAATAAGAGCATTAGAAAATGTGTAATATTGTTAACTTTATTTGATTTTTGTCATTAGCACCAATGACATTGAATTGGATTCCATTCCAATAAAAAAAGTATAAAGAAAAAATACAACAGCTATATTCTCCCTAAATTATTTGGAAAAATATATCAAATTATGTTTAACATATATTTAAAAAACAAATTTATAATTATGTAACACATAATTTAAAGACACAATTAAATAACAGTAAAAAAAAAAGACTTTTTGTGAACAATAAAATTATAAAAAGTGTTGAACATAAGTTGATGATTTATATGTGTTTGTTATAAATACATATATATATATATATATATATATATATATATATGTTTGTTTTTTAAAAAAAAATCATCAAAAAAATCATTGAAAACATCCAGTAGCTCTCTCCTAATAATATTTTAATTTAAAAATACATAGCTGGTTTTCTTAATTTTAAATCTGTGTTTGTTTTGAATAGCACTAATGACATTGAATTTCATTCCATTTTCCAATGAAAAAAGAATGATGAACACATCCAACAGCTTATTTATGATTTACAAACATAGTAAAACTTACTGGGCTTCCTAATTTTCATGTTATAAATGTTTTAATTTAATGCTCTCCAAGTGTAAGAACTGATTCACTTATAACACACTATTACTAAAACCGAAAAAAAAAAAAACATTTGACAAATAATATTTAGTCGAAAATATGAGTTAAAAAATGTGTAATACGTACCAAGATTTCATTATTTTGAACAAAAATCTCATTAGGACCAATAACATTGAATACTATTCCATAAGTATAATGTAAGCGTTTCCCATATATCATAATAATGATAATAATAGCTGTGTTATGTAAACAATATTACCTATTTTGTGATTGTGTTTTCAGTAACATTTGGTCAATAATTTGAATTTATCCTTTGCAGTCAACAAAATATATTGAAAACTTCCCTATAATTTTTGGTTAAAAAAATCAAAATAAATGTATTTACCATATTTTATTACCATATTTAAAGCATACAATTAAAAAATAGTATTAAAAATGTAAATCATTTTGTTTTCTTATGTCTATAAAAAGTAACACCAAGTGTAATGATTAAAATTATAAGATTCTTCTCCAACATCATATTTTAAAAACACATTCAACGCATTTAAAAAATGTAATACATACCATGTTTTCTTATTTTTATATATGGTTCTCTTCAATAGTATCATTACAGTCATTAGCTACAGTCATTCACATTGAATTATAACATTCCAGTCAACTGTAATATGCATATATTATTATTAGATTATAATATGCATAGTACACAACAAAGCTCTCTTCCTATAATTTTTGATAGAATATTTCCAAATTAATAATGTATTTAAAATATTTTAAAATCACATTTAGAGTGTAGTTGAATAATAATACAATCTAAAAATGTAATACATACCATCTCTACATGTTTTTAAAAGTGTCATTTTGTTCACATTCCTTTCCAGTCAACAAAGTATACCGACAAATACTTTCAGATTCTCCACCTACATTTGAAAAAATTAATAACAATCAAATATAATATAATAGTAATCAATGAAAACAATAATTTAACATTGTTTAAAGCCACAATTAAAGCATAGAATAAGTTGAAAAAATGTAATACGTACCATTTTATTTTGAATAGTATCATTAGCACCAATGACGTTGAATTCCATTCCATTCCAATAAAAAAGGTATAATGAAAACATACGGCTATTTGGAAAAATAAATCATATCAAATTTAACGTAATAATTTAAAAGCACAATTAAAAACATACCAGGTTTTCATTGCTTTTTAGCTGTGTGTAATTATATAAATAAAACAAATATATATTTGTTAATAAGTTAAAACATAAACAACGAAAAAAAAAAAAATTAAAACTTAAACGAAAAAAAAAAACAAATCGATTCCGATGTATCAGACATTGACGGAACTATACATTTCGGCGGCGGCAGCACAACAATTACTACAAAACAAATGACAGAACGTTACAGTCATTAGGTACAGTCATACGCATTTAACTATAGAATTCCATTCAACAAAGCTCTTTCCCTAAAACAATTAAAATTTATTATGTATATAAAATATTTTAAAAACACATTTCGAGTATAGTTGAATAATAATACAATTAAAAAAATGTAATACATACCATTTTATCAGATTAGAAATCCATATATGTTTTCAAAAGTGTTATTTCGTTCAATCACATTAAATCTTTCCTATGTATTGTATATTGACAAATAATATCAGATTGTCCACCTACGTTCGAAAATTTATACCTACGGTTGAAAATGTACCCGTGTTTGAGTATTTTATAATTCATTACCTTTGAACGTACTATTAGGAATGAAAACAATCATTTAACGTTGTTTAAAGACACAATAAAATCTTAGTTGAAGTTGAATGTAATACGCACCATTTTATTCTGAACAGTATCATTAGCACCAATGACGTTGAATTCCATTTTAATAAGAAAAGTATAATGAAAACATACGACCATTTGTAAAAATAAATCGTATCAAAGTTAACGTAATAATTTTAAAGCACAATTAAAAACGTACCAGGTCTTCAATTGCTTTTATATAACGGAAACAAATAGAAATCGCATTTAAATTTGTTAAAACTTAAAAAAAAAAAAAAATGAAACTTTAACGAAAAAAAAAAAAAAATCAGATGTTCCCGATGACGTCGTTCGTCGGCGGCTGGGCAATTCAACGGCGGCAGTACAACAACAATGGCTACGCGACAAACATCGAACCGTACGGGCAGGGTTCGAACCGGGTACCTACGGATCCTATCGCCTAACGCCTAATGCCTACCTACCTAACGGTCGAGTTGTAAATCATGGCGAAAATCGGGACATTTAAACGGTCCGGCGGACGCGAAAAGGTAGATAAGGTAAGCGGACGACCGCGGAATAGTGACGTCACGCGGGGCGAAACGTCACGGAGGAGCGAGGGAAACAGGTACCGATCGCCGCGATTGGCTAGGTGCTTAGAACGATATATATATGGGTTTTTCATCCGGTCGAATCGGGAAAACGGCTCGTCGGAAAATTCAAAGGACGGCCGAAACGGATAGAGGAGGAAAAAGGCAACGGGACGGGACCGAAGAAAAAGGGAAAAAGCTCCGGCGGAATAAAAAAAACCGTCCACCAATGAGAACGCTCAGAAATTTTTTTATATAATAGACTAGCTTCTGTGTGCCTCGCTGAGGGTGTAATTCGCTTTATATATAATTATAATAATAAAAATTAATAACTAAATTAATATTCCAAAAACATTTTTATGTAGAATTAAAACAATATACCACGGTTACGAATCGTGTGATAATTATAACTTTTGATAACACATGAGGGTGGAAAACTGAGACGCCTTCGGCGTCAACAGCGTCCGCTATCTAGCAGTCACTGTTTGCACAATCTTTTTTTAGTTCACAATGAGTAAGAATTGTGATTTGTAATACTTAACCGTTGAAAATTGGAATCAAAATATTGAATGTAATCGCTAAGGGTACCTACATAGTATAATTTATTTAAAGAGCACCAAAAATTGTTTTTCATTGTAAAAAAGTTAATATACTTGTTTCATTATTATTACTGCAGTACCATACCCTCAACTGACATGTGTCAAAAATATAAAACCATGTAAAATAGTAAAACAATCAAAGAGCACAGGGCAAACCACATTATATTTGAAAATAATCGAATAGAACATTATGTGTCTCCACAACAATAGTTAAAGTTTAAATGTATCACATTTATTTCTAAACAGATGGAATAGAATCTAAAAAAAGTATTAATATACATATAGATCTTGATATTTCAATTATAGAATAAAGCAACTCTTTATGATTATAAATATATTATAAGTGTCTTCTCCTGTGATAAACCATTAGCATATCGAAGTGAATAAAAGTAATACATTTTAATATGATTTAAAAACACATTAAAAATGTATAGCTTTAAAAAGTGTGACAAAATTAAAAAATGCAATATATTACATATTTGATTTCTAATTATCAATCAATATGTAGTACAATCAACAATAATTAAATGGATAAAAATAAATACATTTCATTTAAATAACAGAGATAAGCATTGATATGTAGATAGATCTTGTTGTAAGTGAATACTAAATGATATATGATTATTGCACAATAATGAACATTGGTATTAGGAATAGTGTTAGAATTTGTTGTAATTTGTTCATAACTTGTAGGAATGCTATAAAATTTCATATTAGACAACTTTGAGTATAGTGTATGAATATATAACGCAAACTATACTGATAGTTTTAATAACACAGTGTAAAACATAATCATTGTAAAGCAAATATTTTTATTACTATACAATGATACAGTAATATAGGGTTTAAGTAAATAACTATACTAAGACAATAATATTTTAATATTAAATTAGGAGAAAAAAAGGGTATTTATAACCAAGCTGTTGGGTACAATAGCACTACACTCAGGTTCGAGCATTTCTCAATCCATTACTCTGCAACCCACTAAGAGCAAATTACACAGTATAGTTTAATATATTTTAAAAAGACATTTAAAGAAAAGTGGAATAAGAGCATTAAATAATGTGTAATATTGTTAACTTTATTTGATTTTTGTCATTAGCACCAATGACATTTAATTGGCTAGTACCATTCCAATAAAAAAAGTATAATGAAAACATACAACAGCTATCTCCTCCCTAAATTATTTGGAATAATATATCAAATTGTATTTGACATATATTTAGAAAACAAATTTATAATTATGTCACACATAATTTAAAGACACAATTAAATAATAGTCAAGAAATAGACTATTTGTGAACAATAACATTATAATAAGTTTTGAACATAAGTTAATAATATTATATCTGTTTGTGTTTAAAAAAAAAACATCAAAGTCAATCACATTCGTTCTCGTTGAACGAAAATCTTTGAAAACAATCTGTAGCTTTCTACTAATAATATTTTAAAATAAAAATACATAGCTGATTTTCTTAATTTTAAATCTGTGTTTGTTTTGAAAAGCACTAATGACATTGAATTTCATTCCATTATCCAATGAAAAAAAAATGATGAACACACACAACAGCTTATTTATGATTTACAAACAGAGTAAGACTTACTGGGCTTCCTAATTTTCATATTATAAATGTTTTCATTTAATGCTATCCAAGTGTAAGGATTGATACACTATAACACTCTTTTACTAAAACTGAAAAAAAAACATTCAATATATAATATGTAGTCGAAGGTATGAGTTAAAAAATGTGTAATTCGTACCAAAATTTCATGATTTTCAACAGTATCTCATTAGCACTAATGACATTGAATACTATTCCATCAGAATAATGTAAGCGTTTCCATTATCTCATAATAGTGATAATAATAGCTGTGTTATGTGAGCAATATTACTTATATTGTGTTTGTTTTTTCAGCAACATTTTGTCAATAATTTGAATTTTTCCTTTGCATACAACAAAATATATTGAAAACTTCCTTATAATTTTTGGTAAAAAAAAATCAAAATAAATGTATTTAACATAATTTATTACCACATTAAAAGCATGTAATTGAAAAAAAGTATTAAAAATGTAATTCATTTTGTTTTCTTATGTCTATAATATCTAAAAAGTAACACCAAGTGTAATGATTAAAACTATAAGATTCATCTCCTACATCATATTTTAAAAACATATTCAATGCATATAGAAAATGTAATACATACCATGTTTTCTTATTTTTATTTCTGATGGTCTCTTCAATAGTATCATTACAGTCATTACGTAAAGTCATTCACATTGAATTAAAGCATTCCAGTCAACTGTAATATGCATATATTATTATTAGATTATAATATGCATAGTACATAACAAAGCTCTCTTGCTTTAATTATTGATATAACAATTCCAAATTAATAATGTATTTAAAATATTATAAAAACACATTTAGAGCATAGTTAAATAATTATACAATCAAAAAATGTAATACATACTATTTTATCTGATTAGAAATCTCTGTGTGTTTTCAAAAGTGTCATTTCGTTCAATCACCTATATATTGTATATTGACAAATACTATCAGATTGTTCACCTACGGTTGAACATTTATTTATCAAGTGTTTTGGTAAAATAGCAATCTACCCGTGTTTGAGCATTTGATAATTTATTACCATTTAACCTAATAAAAGCATGAAAACAATCATTTAACGCTGTATAAAGACACAAATAAAACTTAGTTGAAGTTGAATGTAAAACGTACCATTTTATTTTGAATAGTATCATTAGCACCTATTACATTGGATTCCATTCCACATCTGATTCTATATCTCTACATGTTTTTAAAAGTGTCATTTCGTTCACAATCCTTTCCAGTCAACAATGTATACCGACAAATACTATCAGATTCTCAACCTACAGTTGAAAAAAATCAATTATTATTATCAAATAATCAATCATATCTCCTATTATGGTACCAATGTTTGATTACCCTTTAACCTACTATTAGAAATGAAAACAATAATTTAACGTTGATTAAAGACAAAATAAAAGCTAAGTAGAAGTTGAATGTAATACGTACCATTTTATTTTGAATAGTATCATTAGCACCAATGACTTTGAATTCCATTCCATTCCAATAAAAAAAGTATAATGAAAACATACGGCTATTTGGAAAAATAAATCATATCAAATTTAACGTAATTTAATCAAAAGCACGATTAAAAACATAACAGGTTTTCATTGCTTTTTAGCTGTGTGTAATACAATAACGAAAATAAATAGAAATCACATTTATATTTGTTAATAAGTTGAAACTTAAAGAACGAAAAAAAAAAGTTAAAACTTAAACGAAAAAAAAAAACAAATCGATTCCGATATATCAGACATTGACGGCGGCTATACATTTCGGCGGCGGCAGCACAACAATTACTACGCAACAAATGTCAGAAAGTTACAGTCATTAGGTACAGCCATACGCATTTAACTATAAAATTCCAGTCAACAAAGCTCTTTCCCTATAACAATTCAAATTTATTATGTATTTAAAATATTTTACAAACACATTTGGAGTGTAGTTGAATAATAATACGAATAAAAAAATGAAATACATAACATTTTATCTGATTAGAAATCCATGTATGTTTTCAAATGTGTTATTTCGTTCAATCATATTGAATCCTTCCTATGTATTGTATATTGACGAATACTATTAGATTGTCCACCTACTGTTGAAAATTTATACCTACGGTTGAATACATACCCGAGATTGAGTATTTTATAATTCATTACCTTTGAACGTACTATTAGGAATGAAAACAATCATTTAACGTTGTTTAAAGACACAATAAAAGCTTAGTTGAAGTTGAATATAATACGCACCATTTTATTTTGAATAGTATCATTAGCACCAATGACGTTGAATTCCATTCCATTCCAATAAAAAAAGTATAATGAAAACATACGGCCATTTGTAAATATAAATCATATCAAAGTGAACGTAATAAATTACTTCTATATAACGGAAACAAATAGAAATCGCATTTAAATTTGTTAAAACTTAAAAAAAAAAAAAGTTGAAACTTTAACGAAAAAAAAAAAAATTCGGAGCGAAAAAAAAAAAAAAAGAAGTCAGATGTTCCCGATGGCGTCGTTCGTCGGCGGGTGTACAAATCAAAGATTACTGCGCAACAAACGTCGAACAGTACGGGCAGGGTTCGAACCGGGTACCTACAGTTCCTATCGCCTAACGCCTAATGCCTACCTACCTAACGGTCGAGTTGTAAATCATGGCGAAAATCGGGACATTTAAACGGTCCGGCGGACGCGAAAAGGTAGATAAGGTAAGCGGACGATCGCGGAATAGTGACGTCACGCGGGGCGAAACGTCACGGAGGAGCGAGGGAAACAGGTACCGATCGCCGCGATTGGCTAGGTGCTTAGAACGATATATATATGGATTTTCATCCGGTCGAATCGGGAAAACGGCTCGTCGGAAAATTCAAAGGACGGCCGAAACGGATAGAGGAGGTAAAAGGCAACGGGAAGCGACCGATGAAATAGGGAAAAAGCTCCGGCGGAATAAAAAAAACCGTCGACCAATGGGAGCGCTCAGAAATTTTTTTATATAATAGAAGATGACCTCAACTGTCAAAGCGGAAATGTAAATTTCAGGATAAAAAAAAAAAAAAAAAAAAACTATTTATAAAACTAAAATAATCAAATAATTTTAGTACCTTTCTGCTGGTGCAACATTTTTAATATCTTGCATTTTATAATGCTGTAAAATCCAATAATCCTCGCCATTCGTTATCGGATATTTAAATGTATAATTATGTTTATCCTGCTTGACAGTCATCGAATTCGCACTTTCTTCATATACATTTTCCGTCTCAATAATCTCCCCGATTTTATCTAAATATGATGTATTCTAAAAAAAAAATGGTTGCAAATTCTAATTATATTTTATTTTTTTATTTTTTTATTTTTCATGAAATTCAAACATTTTAATAATTTTTAATACCTTTTGCTGTTTCATTTTTTTTTCTGACGATGTTGGGTTTGACAAAGATTTTCGCTTGGCAACTTTAGCTTTCCCTTTACTCTTATTTTTACCCATATCACTCATATTTTCAGTAAACTGAAATAATAATATTAAAATATAAAAATGTTTTATGTTTAAAACAACTATTTACTTACATCAGATGTAACTTCCTCGTCTGTATCAACTTCAGATACTGGTGTATATCCTTGAAAACTTTCCATTTTTTATAAGAACAACAAAAAATTTACTTTAATGATTTAGCAAGATTGAAATTAAAACACTATTTTATTTATAAATACAGTCAACACTTAAAAAACACGTTGGACGCTTCACTGTAGAGTGATAATATTATATGAACTGCTTACACCTTTTATAGTAGAAATAGGCACTCCTACCATTGAGAAAAATCAGTTAAATTAATTAATTATTCACCTTGTGTTTGTCGATTATAAAACCACATGTAATAAAATAAATATATACAATTATTCTATAAAATTAAAAATACATCATAAAAAATCCAACAGGTATAGCAATAATTACGTCTAGAGTTGTAAAAATATTTAATTATTTTCACTGGAAATCGTGCATAATCATTTCTTAGAACATAAAATGCAGTCACCATGTAGGTTATTATTGTTTATAGATCGCAAAAAACATGTTTAATTTGATTGCATACAGACCTATCTCAATATTAAAATAATTGGAATATTCAGAAATCATACATGATCATTTCTTAGAACGTAAAATGCAGTCATTCAGTTAGGTTATTATTTTTATAGATCGTAAAAAACGTGTTTAATTTGATTGTGTACAGACCTACCACAATATTAAAATAATTGGATGTTCAGAAATCATACATAATCATTTCTTAGAACATAAAATGCAGTCATCCAGTTAGGTTATTATTTTTATAGATCGTAAAAACGTGTTTAATTTGATTGCGTACAGACCTACCTCAATATTAAAATAATTGGATATTCAGAAATCGTACATAATCATTTCTTAGAACATAATATACAGTCATAGAGGTAGGTTATTACCTATTAAAAGCTGTTTCATATGAATAGTATTTAAGTGTAATTTGTATTTGTTAGAACCGTAATGCTTACTAAAACAACTCTGGTCTTTGTATTCAGTTGTGTTACTTTTCTCATACAGAGAGCATCTATAAGCTTACTTTTCCACAACACACGAAAAATATTATTCACCGTCAAAAAAAATGTAAGTATTTACAAACATATTTTTTATACATTTAGATTGTTTTAAATTTATTTATTTCAATTAAAAATAATACTCAGTTTTGAATTATAATTGTTAAATCAAGTTATAAAATATATTTTATTTATTTTTTTTTTTTAAAAACTATTATTATTATTATTTTTTAGTGAAAATGCCACGAATTTTAAAAAGAACTCGTATGAATGTGATTGAAGATGGACTTGTTGAAATAGAGCGATTTAAAACAACTTCAAAAACATTCGTCCTGAAAAATTTAAACAAGTTTTTAGATTTTAAACAATTTTTTAACTATAGTTCAAACATGTTAATTCATAAATTAGAAAAAGCATCATCAAATACCTCAATTAAATTTAATTTACATTTAGACTGTTTATATGAGAATTTAATATCGAAAGAAGAACGTGATATATCTTTTAAAACAAATAATGTATTAGGATATTCACAATCAGATTTTTCTAATTTATTAGATAAAATGTTTAATAAGATTTTAAATGAAGAGAATGATTTCGTTACAAAAGGTAGTGGATGGAGTTTAGTTTCATTAGATTTGTTACAATTAAGAATAAATTATGTAAATCCTCTTAATGGTTCAACTTACATAAGTCTACCTAAATTCATACAAAATAAAAAAGCAGTAATAAATGTAAAGAATACAGATAAAAAATGTTTTAAATATGCAATTCTTTCGAAATTTGACACTCGTCTAAATAAAAGCAAATTTAGCAAACATAATTTTAATATTTTAGAAAAAAAATCTGGCTTAAATTTTAAGTGTATTGACTACCCGACACCTATTAAACAGATTAAGAAATTTGAGCGTATTAATAATGTTTCAGTAAATGTGTTTAGTTTAAACGATAAAAGTATAATTTTTCCATTATATATCAATAATACTGAATGCATCAATCATTTCGATTTATTTTTTTTCACTAAAAATGAAACATCACATTATACCTATATAAGTAATTTTTCAAGGTTTATACGAAATCAGAGGACTAAACATAAATCTAAATTAATTATATGTAAAAGATGTTTCACTGTTTTCAATAATAGACCTTGTAAGAATAAATTTTGGGGCACTCACGGACTTAAAAAACATAAAACTATATGCAATAAAAATAAACTTGGACGACCGATAATGTTTGAGAATGGTGATGATGATTTCATATATTTTAAAAATTATCAAAAAACACAGCGAATACCTATCGTAATTTATTCAGACTTCGAATGCTATTTAAAGAATGTTTTAACTAAACAATGTAATAATAAATGTAAAACACGTTTAACACGTAAATATAAATTAATGAGTTATGCATTTTATGTAAAAATAGATTATTCAATTTTACCTAAATACTTGATTAAAATATTTGAAATTCCTACAAAAATTCAAACATTTAGCGGTAGTAATCCAGCAAGAAATTTTATGAAAACGATAACAGATATAGGTATAAAAATTTATAGTCTTTATCAAATCAATATACCTATGATTAAATTAACTATTAATGAAGAGGCGAGGTTTCAAAATACAACAAAATGTGAATGCTGTTTAAAATCATTCGAAAAAAATAACCTTTTGAAAGTTCGAGATCATAACCATTTTACAGGTGTTTTTAGATCTGTACTATGTTTACCATGTAACTTTGATTTAAAAAACGTATCTTTTGTACCAATTTACTTTCATAATTTAAATTATGACAGTCATTTTATAATTAAAGAACTCGGTCGTGATGATAAGGATATTTATGTAATACCAAATTCATCCGAAAAATATATAACATTTAGTAAAACAATTGTAGACAAGTTTAGTATTAAATTTATTGATACTTACCGTTTTATGTCAGAATCTCTAGGAAATTTAGTAAAAAATTTATCTGAAGATAAAACAAAATTTAGACAAACTTTAAAAGTATTTTCTAAATCAACTTTAGATCTAGTTTCACGGAAAGGTGTATTTCCTTATGAGTATGTTTCCGATTTAAGTAAATTAAATGACACTTGCCTACCTCCGAAACATGCATTTTATAACTCGTTAATAGATGAGGAAATTAGTGATGAAGATTATTTACACGCACAAAATGTTTGGACAGCATTTAATATAAAAAATTTATTAGAGTATAATATTCTATATTTGAAGTGTGACGTTTGTATTCTTACAGACGTTTTCGAGAATTTTAGAGATCTGTGTTTAAAAACATTCAAATTAGATCCCTCTCATTTTATAACTGCACCGGGTTTTGCATTCGAATGCATGTTAAAACATACTAGGGTTAAATTAGAACGTCTTAAATGTTATGATATGCAACTTATGTTAGAGGAAGGTATACGAGGAGGAATTTGTCAGTCGGTTAAAAGATATGTTAAGGCTAATATACCGAATGTTGAAAATATTAAATACGATAATGTTACGGACATGTATGACTTAGGGCCCAAGGCATTAAAACATTGAGGTCAACAGGGGGTTATAAACAATAAGTAAAACTTAAATGTTACATGAGCACATTTTCAAAAGTATCATTAATATCAGTGACATGTGAAAGGTAGAAGAATATAAAAATAGTAAACCAGTCAATTAACAAATAAGGCTGGGCATTCAACAAAATTGCGTATCAATGATTTTAGCGAAGATACGTGAAAATTGCCAAACTAACAAGGCCAACCACTAAGGTTTAACTATCTAATGCCCATAGGTGGAAATATTAACTAAGCATGATTATGGTTAGAAATCATATCCGGGAAAAGTTGTTTTACACGGGATCCTAGTATATAAGGGGGTCCTCAACAGACCAAAAGTCAGATGTGTTTAAGTCCGGACACAGCAAGCACCTTCACGCCACTCTACATTGTAAATGTTTTATCGCACATTATTCTAATAAAAAGTAGTAACTTTAATTTGAAGTCAATCTTATTTATTAAATCCTCTACCATCCCTATTGATTCGACGGCACGCAACACAAATTTGGCGCAGTCGGTAGTTCTTTTTGAAGAGAATTTTCAAATTCAATTCACGGAGGCAGTCACTACATAGCTGATCACCGTCGGAAGAAGAAAAATTGTACACACTTTCAACTTCGTCAACTCGGAAAGAAAAGAACCGTGTTGCAGTCAATCAAAAGAAGAGGAAAATGGCGACGAAAAACAGTAAAGTAACAATGATGTCATCAATAGCTCACTGTAAGCATTATTTTAATTATTTTAATTAAGTTGACATTTAAAAGGGTGTAGAATTAAGAGAAAATTGTGAAAATAAAAATAATAAGTAAATAAATGTAAAATAAAATAAAAATAAAAATAATAAAATAATTTATTTTTAAATAAAAAATAAAATTATAAAATTATTGTAAGAATCCGCGACATAAAATAAACCATCTCCCTTGGACTTAGCTAACCCATTGTAATGAAAAGTGAAGAGTGCTATGAGAATAATTGAGAATTATTGTGAATTATTGAGAATATAAAAAAATAAATGAAAATAAAGAGAATTATAAAGTTATATTGAGTCATTGAAAAATATATGAGATTATTGAGATTATAAGGAGTTATTAAATGAGAATAACCGAGAATTATTATATGAGAATAGAAAAAGAGAATAAATATAAATGAGTTATTAAAGAGAATAAAAGAGAATTAAATAAATGTGAATTATTGAATAAATATATGTGAAATATTGAATTAAAAGATAATTAGATGAGAATTATTATATATATTGAGATTTTATGAGTGATACTAGTGAATCAGTAAAATCTCCCTTGGAAGTAGCTACTCCATTGAAAAGAGAATTAGAAGAAAATAAAAAGTTATTAAAAGAAACATTAGAGAAAATTGATAAAGAATTAGACTCAAAAGGAAGAATAGGAACTAGAAGTCAAACAGACATAGGCATATAGAATTAAAATTGAGAGAAAAAGTAGAGAAATAATGGCAGAATCAAAAGAATTAACAAATAAAATGATCATATCATTAGATGAAGCATTAAAATTAATACCTAAATGTAAAACAGAAGAGGATATTTTTACGTTCATAAATGCATGCGATTTAGCAGTAAACGCGATAGAAGGACATTTACCATTATTAATAAAATATATTACGACTAAATTACGTGGGAAACCATTAGAATTAATAAAATATAAAGACACAAGTAAATGGGTAAATATAAAAAAATATTTAACGGATTCATTCGAATCTCAACGTACAGCATCATCTCTACAAATAGAGTTAAATTCGGTAAAAATGGGTTATAATGAAAGCGTAAATGATTATAATAATAGAGTAGAAAATTTATATTATAAATTGTGTGACGCAAGCACAATTGGAAAACAAAAAAGTGAAATACAAACTATTCGAAATACTTTAAAAGATTTAACTTTATCAGCATATATATCGGGATTAATTAAACCAATAAAATTACTAGTTAAAGCAAGAAATCCAAGCACATTAGAGTTAGCAGAACAAATAGCAAAAAATGAAGAGTTAGAATATAAAAATGATAAAGAAATATATGAGAAAACAAATAAATATAAAAATAATAATAATAATTATTATAAAAATAATTACAATCGTTATAACAAACCAAATACATATCAAAATAATAATAACAGAATGTTAGGAGGAAATAATAATAATAATGCTAATTATAATAAAAATATTAAACATTGTTTTATATGTAATAGAACAAATCATTTAGCAAATGCGTGTAGAAATAAACCAAAATCAAATAATCAATATAATAATAGACCACCAAATCAAAATAATTTTACGCGACAAATAACTAACTATAATACAAGAATAAAACATTGTAATTTCTGTAATAAAAACGGGCACATAGAAAGTGAATGTTATACAAAACAAAATAGAGACAAACGTAATAATAATAATAATCAAAATTCGGGAAACGAGTCAGGATCGAACGTAGTTCGCGGACCACGTTCGATAAATCATATAATTACCGCGGATCCTATGGAAATTGCTTCCACATCATCTCAAACATAGAAAATAAATACGTAGAATGTAAATCAATTGCTAGTAAAACTAATACTTTAAAACTATTGGCAGATACTGGATGTGATATAAGCATAATAAAAATAAATTGTTTAAAAGGAGAATTAATAGTAGACGAAACTCAAAAATTAATATTAAAAGGCATAAATGATCAATTAGTAGAAACCGTGGGTAAAATAACAATTCCAATTCAAATAAATAATAAAACTTTTCAAGTAGATTTTAATGTAGTATATCCAAACTTTCCTACATTGCAAGATGGTATTTTAGGTTATCAATTTTTAAAGAAAAATGGAGGGTCCATAAACGCATATAATGATACTTTAGTATTAGATAATGAAATTACGAATAATAAAATAAATGTAGAAAATGAAATATTATTAAAACCAAGAACAGAAACAGTAATAGAATTACCAATAGCAGACCCAAGTGTAGAAAATAAAAATATTATAATATATAAACAAGAGGTGATAGAAAATGTATATAGTAGTAACGTAATAGGAAAAGTAAAAAATGGGAAAATTGTAGTAACAATTTTAAATATAACTGAAGAAGATAAAAATATAAATATAAATGATTTAAATAAAATAAAATATGATAATGAAGAAGATTATGAATTATTAAAAATAAATAATAATAACGAAAAATATAACTCGAATAAAATAAATCGAATAAATAAAATAAAAAGTTTAATACGTAGTGATCATATGAATGAAGAAGAGAAACAATCAATAATTGAAATTTGCGAACAATATTCTGACATATTTCATTTAGAAGGGGATCATTTAACTTTTACTAATGCAGCAGAGCATAATATTAAAATAAATGAAAATCAAACACCAATTTATAAAAGACCATATAGATTACCTTATTCACAACAAGATGAAATAAATTCACAAATTCGAAAAATGTTAGATGACGATATTATAGAACAATCTATGAGTCCTTGGAATGCACCATTACTATTAGTTAAAAAGAAATCAGACGCAAGTGGTAAACAAAAATTCAGAGTAGTTATCGATTTTAGAGCTTTAAACGAAGTAACTTTAAATGAATTTCATCCTTTACCAAATATTACGGAAATATTAGATCAATTAGGACAATGTCAATTGTTTAGTGTAATTGATTTAGCGTCAGGTTTTTATCAAATACCATTATCAGAAACATCTAGAGAATTAACTGCATTTTCAACTAATCAGGGACACTGGCATTTTAAAAGAATGGCGATGGGTATGAAAACATCACCAGCAACTTTTCAAAGATTAATGAATAACGTATTATCGGGAATAATAGGAATTAAATGTTTAGTATATTTAGATGATATAATAATATATGGGAAAAATTTAAGAGATCATAATAATAAATTAAAAGAAGTATTCGAGCGACTAATAAATAATAATTTAAAAATACAACCAGATAAATGCGAATTTTTGAAAAGAGAATGTGTATATTTAGGACACGTCATAACAGAGCATGGCATAAAACCAGATATAAATAAAATTAAATCAGTTTTAGAATTTCCAATACCAATAAATGTAAAAGGAATTAAATCATTTTTAGGATTATCGGGATATTATAGAAAATTTATAGAATCTTATAGTGCAAAAGCAAAGCCATTAACAAATTTACTTAAAAAAGATGTAAAATTTAATTGGACAGATGAATGTCAAAAATCATTTGAAAAATTAAAAGAATCATTGTGTTCTGAACCAATATTACAATATCCAGATTTTTCTAAACAATTTATTTTAACAACTGACGCAAGCAATAAAGCGTTAGGAGCCATATTATCACAAGGAGAAGTAGGAAAAGATTTACCTATAGCTTATGCATCGCGAACTTTAAATAAAAGTGAAAACAATTACAGTACAACGGAATTAGAATGTTTAGCGATAATATTCGGAGTTAATCAATTTAGACCATATTTATACGGAAGAAAATTTATAATTGTAAGTGATCATAGACCATTAACATGGTTATTTAATTTAAAAAATCCCTTATCAAAGTTAGCTAGATGGAGAATTCAATTAGAAGAATATAATTACGAAATTAGATATAAACCGGGAGTTTTAAATTCAAACGTAGACGCACTTAGTAGAATGTACACAATTGAGGAAATAAAAGATGAAAATTATGAAACATTTTTAAGTAAATTAGAAACGCAATTAATAACAAATAATAAAGTAAAAGAAATAACAGGAAATTTATTAGACGCACCTAATACGCATCACATAGTTACAGAAATAGGAAAACAATATAATTTCAGTTCGGGAATAAATTATGAATTAAAACAAAAATTCGGAAATAATCAAACTTTGCCACCTAGTAAAATTATAGGAGACATAAAATATTTTAAATCAGATAATCGTTTTATAATATTTTTAATAACTAAAAATAAGGAACGTCAATTATCAACATATGAAAATATATATATATCATTAATAAACTTGAAACAATTTTGTAATGAAAATAGTTTACACAGTTTGATAATGAATAAATTAGGTCAGTCAGATAATTTAGAATGGGATAAAATAAGGTCAATGATAAGATATATTTTTAAAAATACTAATATAGAAATATTAATATGTACAAGTACGGAATATACCGAGGAGGAAAAACAAACAATATTACAACAATATCACAATTCTAAAATTGGAGGACATTTAGGGATAAATAAAACAATTAAGAAAATAAAAAGACAATTTAATTGGGTAGGTATAAAAGAGGATGTTAAAAATTATATAAAAAATTGCACGTCATGTCAAAAAAATAAAATAACAAATAAAAAAGTAAAGCAACCAATGGCAATAACTTCAACTAGTTCGAAACCATTTGAAAAAATATTCCTAGATATTGTAGGACCATTAACAACTACCTTATCAGGTAATAATTATATTTTAACAATGCAAGATGATTTAACAAAGTATTCACTAGGTATACCAATACCTGATCATCAAGCTAATACTGTAGCTGAGGCTTTTGTGGTACATTTTGTATGTATTCATGGAATTCCAGAGACAATATTAACTGATCAAGGAACAGAATTTCTTAGTAATACGTTTAAAGAAGTCTGCAAACTATTAAAAATTAATAAAATAAATACAAGTCCTTTTCATCCACAAACAAATGGGAGTTTAGAAAGATCACATAGAACTTTAGCAGAATATTTAAGACATTATGTAGATAAAAATCAATCAAATTGGGATAACTTATTACCATACGCATTTTTTGTTTACAATTCAACAGAACATTCTTCGCATAATTTTCAGCCATATGAATTAGTATATGGTAGGCCATTAGAGATACCGATAAAATTAAAATCTGAACCTGAACCTAGATATAATTATGATAATTATTTATATGATTTAAAACAAAATTTACAAGAATCACATAAAATCGCAAAAGAAAAATTAATTAAAAAGAAAATAAAATCTAAAGAAGGATATGATAAAAATGAGAATTCAATAAATATACATGTAAAAGATTTAATATTATTAAAAGATAATGCTTCAAAAACTAAATTAAATAATTTATGGATAGGACCATATGAGGTGATAGAGGTAGTAGGAGAAGAAAATATTGTTATACAAAAAGGAAGAAGAGGTGTAACAGTACATAAAAATAATGTAAAAAAATATTATAATGATAATTAATACAAATAAATAACTAAATTAATTATAAGCAAATAAAATAAAAATAAAAGATTTATTTATTAGGGCAATGTGTATCGTGATGACAATGGGAAGTACTTACGAATATAACCGATATTATTCAATAGCATCGTATAATGCAAAACCACCAGGAATATACTTCGAAAACTATGGACGAACAAGATTAATAGGAGCAGAATACAAATTAATAAATTATTTATCATTGGAGGAATATGATAAAAAATATGCAAACTTAGGAGAAAGAATAAACAACATAGAAAGAGCGTGTGTTACAAACAACACTACGAAAACATGTACGAAAGGAAATTTTATTGTAAAACAGTTTTTCAACGAAATTAACGCACAAAGAGAGAGAATGTACATATCATTAGGAAAATATGAAGATGACATAAAAGATGTTAAAAATCGAGTAAAAAGAGGTTTAGTCAACATTATAGGCACCGCAATGAACACATTATTTGGAGTATGCGATGATAATTGTGTCAAAGAAACAAACGATTCAATAAAATCAATTGAAGAAAGTGAAACTCATACATTACATATGTTAAAATCACAAACAACAATAGTAAAATCGGCAGTAGAAAAAATAGGAATGACAGTCGAGAAAACAAACGAAATGTACAAAGAAGTAACAGACAAATTAGAAGAAATAGAAAAAAGGATTAAAACAGCAGAAACTACAGAAGAAAAAATGATAGAATTATTAGAAATGACAGAAATACAAAATATTTATACAGCGTTAACAAATCAATTTGCTTACGAAACATCAACATTAAGTCAAATAGTAACAGCAGCAAGAGGAGGAGTTATACATGCAAGTTTAATAACACCAAAAGAAATAGCATCAACATTAAAAGAAATTTCACACAGGTTAAAAGGAAAATTAAATATACCTATGGGGACACAACCATCAGAATTATACGAACTAAATAAAATAACGAAATTAACAGTATTTTACGAAAATAAACGAATAGTATTTATAACAAGAATACCACTAGTTACGGATATAGAATTAACATTATTTAATGCAATACCAATACCAATGACAGAAATCAAACAAAACAAAACAATAAAATTAATAATAACACCAGAAAATCCATATATAGCAATTACAAAGGATAGAAGACAATTTACAACATTTACAGATATTCAATTAGAATCATGCAAAGAAACTTCAATATATAGAGTATGTAATGCATATCAACCAATTCAAGAAAACAATGGTCAACAAACATGTGAAATTGAATTATTTAATAAACCAGAGACAGCACCAAAATCATGTCAACCTTTAATAACAGAAATAAACAAAAATATTTATCATAAACTTAAAAATCAAAATAGTTGGATATATACAGTAGTAAATGACACATTAGTGGTAAGTTGTACAGAATTACAAGAACCACAAATACATAGAATATCAGGAGAAGGAATAATACAAATATTTGATAACAGTTGTACAATAACAGGAAAATATATAATATTAACAGCAGTAGATCACATATCTAACGGAATATATACAGATTTTTTACCACAAACAGACATGAAAGAACTATTCAATTTAATAACAGACAGAGTTAATTTAATAAAAACAAAAGGAAATGATAATAAACAAAAGAAAAAGTTAGAACTAAAGAATTTACATGAAGTATCAAAATCGCTAGATGACATAGAAGAACAAATAAACAATGAAGAAGAACGTCGGTACAACAAGAAACAACGCGAAGAGCATTCATATTTATATTGTATAATAATTGGATTAATTATTTTTATATTGGTAATAATATTAATAAGTTGCATAATATATTGGATAAAAAATAGGGAAGTTTCGAATGAATACGCTATCATGAAATATATAAGGCCTATTGGAACAAGAAAAAATCGTAATAAGAGTACGGAAAGAAATATACAACCAATCGATAGAGAAAGGATCGAGAAAATTTATAACACGATACAGTCATCACGATCACCTTCGCCAAGATAAGAATAAATAAATAAATAAATAAATAAATGAAAGATAAATAAATAAATAAAAAAAAAAAAAAAAAAAAAAAAAAAAATATATATATAAATAAAAACGGGAGAATATTAAACCTAAAGGAGACACACAATTTAATTTGTAGTGAGGAACATGATATAACACATTGTCACGATCCTGTTACGGATGTGATATTGACAAAATGTATTTTTAACTATATTATGAGTAAAATGCAACCAAAAAATTTATTTAGAATATGTAAAAATAATAATTTTATAAAATAAAAATAAAATTAAAAAATTAAATATATAATTACAGATAAAAGAACAAGAAATTCAGAATTGTAAGTAAAAAAAAAAATAAAAGAAATAAAAAAAAAAAAAAAAGTGAAAATATATAGAGAAAAATGAGTGAAGAAATAGAAGCCAGGACAAATAGAGCAAAACAATTCTTAAGACATTTAAGTACATTTTTAAAAGGTGAGAATCATGAAGAGAGAGGAACACATGAAAGAGGAAGTGAAGTAGAATTAGTATGTTTTTCGGAACATATGAGGAATGCGAACAGTTTAATGGGAGAACCATACAATATTTCAGAGATAATACACATATCAGGACCTATTATGGGATTTGCTCAGGAAGTAATAGATCCATACACACAAAACTTAATTTGCAATGAGTTAGGTTCAATTATAGATGAGTTAATTGACGATGGAGTCTTATAAAAAAAAAAAAAAAAAAAATTTCTTAATATATATAATAAACATTATGGGAATGAATTAAAAAAAAAAAAAAAAAAAAAAAAAAAAAAAAAAATGTATGTAACCATAATTATAATTAACATTAAAATATAAGAAAATGTACAACTAACAAAAGCATTATATTTATAGTAATATTGTGAACTATACTATAATGTTTTACTATTAAATAATTAATTCATATTGTATTCAATAAATATTAAGAGATTATTGTATTAAATTATATTCAAACATTGTATCAGAATTTTAAAAATCTAGTTATGTAAATCAATTATTGTAAAATTTAAAATATGCCAAATATTGTAATATGTAAACATTGTAAAAGATTGTAAAAGATTTCCATCTAAGGCCGGAAATCTTTCTTTTCGCGCGGAGGTGTTACGGACATGTATGACTTAGGGCCCAAGGCATTAAAGCATTGAGGTCAACAGGGGGTTATAAACAATAAGTAAAACTTAAATGTTACATGAGCACATTTTCAAAAGTATCATTAACATGTGAAAGGTAGAAGAATATAAAAATAGTAAACCAGCTAATTAACAAATAAGGTTGGGCATTTCAACAAAATTGCGTATCAATGATTTTAGCGAAGATACGTGAAAATTGCCAAACTAACAAGGCCAACCACTAAGGTTTAACTATCTAATGCCCATAGGTGGAAATATTTACTAAGCATGATTATGGTTAGAAATCATATCCGGGAGAAGTTGTTTACACGGGATCCTAGTATATAAGGGGGTCCTCAACAGACCAAAAGTCAGATGTGTTTAAGTCCGGACACAGCAAGCACCTTCACGCCACTCTACATTGTAAATGTTTTATCGCACATTATTTTAATAAAAAGTAGTAACTTTAATTTGAAGTCAATCTTATTTATTAAATCCTCTACCATCCCTATTGATTCGACGGCACGCAACATTATAGTAAATATTTTACATAAAATTGTAATATATATATCACCCTTAATAGCTACTAAATATTCAAAGAAATAAAACTAAAAGATTTAAATAGTCAAGATAAAGGTAACATTATATGGAAATCCAACTGACCACCTATTACCTCATCACATGCCCAAATCATCTCGGTCTATTTTCTCTCATCATGTTCACTAACACTACTGGAGGGGGCTCTGTATCATAGCACATTGTACATTACAAAATGTGTACTATGAATTTTTATGAAAAATATGGGCTGAACTAACAAACAATGAGAATAGAAAAATATATTTATGTTGTATATTCTTTTTAATGTAAAATGCAAAAATTCCATTTTAACCAAATCATAAATCAACCCATATATTTTAATTTATTTTGCATAGTCAAGTTCTATATTTTCATTTAAAATTAATAACATAAAATACCTCGTAAAATATAAATATATTAAATCATGCTTTTAACTCAATTTAAATAATTATACATAGGCAATTTATTCTAAAGTAAGTTCAAAAAAATTATTTTGGTGTAGACCAGTTTCCTAGTAACTCCAAACATTCATCAATAAAATATACAAATAGAAATTTATGAAATTACAATATATAAACATAACAATAAGTGCGGGTGGATGAAATGGAGAGAAGCATCGGGCGTGTTATGCGATAAGAGAATTCCAATTAGGCTGAAAGGTAAATTTTATAAAAGTGTAGTGAGACCAACTATGCTGTATGGTTCAGTGTTGGGCGGTTAACAGGAGAATAGAACAAAGTATGAGTGTCGCGGAAATGAGAATGCTTAGATGGTTAAGTGGAGTGACAAGAGAAGATAGAATAAGGAATGAATACGTGAGAGGTAGTGTTGGTGTAGCGCCAATTGTGGACAAGATGAGAGAAAATAGGCTGAGATGGTTTGGGCATGTGATGAGGCGAGAGGAAACGAATGCAGTAAGAGTGGTTATGAAGATGGACGTTGAAGGGAAAAGAGGAAGAGGAAGACCAAAAAAGAGATGGTTGGAGACTTTGGAGAATGACATGAGGGCTGTCGGTGTGTGCAGAGGAGATGTGATTGACCGAGTAAAGTGGAGGTGTAGGACAAGGGTGGCCGACCCCAAATAGTTGGGAGGAAGGCGAAGTAGAAGAAGAAGAAGAAGAAGACAATATATAAACATATATGTCAAAAATGATCAGTCATAAAACACTATACAACATCTTGAAATTTAAGTCACAGGAAGGTTAGGCTTGATTATACAGAATTATGTAAAAATTATTTTAATTGTGACTTTGATTTTTAATACTCAATACTATGACTAATGTTTAAACCTTGATCCAAACAAAAAAAAATGAAAACTTAATATTTTTATTTGAACAGAGGTACTGGAGTAGGTACTTTTTATAATTAAAATCAATACAAATATTTAAATTATATGATTTTTTTTTTTTTGTTCTAATTATTCATTTTGTTTATCAAGTATATAAGTTTAATTAAAAAGTATTTTTACAAATCAATAGACAGCATAGTTAAGCAAAAAAGTAATCAAAATGATGAAGAAAAATAAAAGAATGAATAACTGATTTATTTGTAAAATGTAAATCTGGAGATTCAATATCATCCTTCAATATTTATACAGAGTTCCAAAGAATACCATTAGCTCTTTCTTAGAAAACGTTTTAGATGCTAGGTTTGTCCCATAAACAAGGATATTGTTGTTAACTTTCAAGGAATTTGATGATATCGAAAGATGACATGGTGAATTAATAATAGAAAACGTTAAATAGGTACATAAACACTGAAATTTAAATTTAATACTTAAGTTTGAATTAATATTTACGAATTTAAATCAAAAACAAGGTAACGGTTGGTTGATAATATTTAAATATTCAATGATAACGTGTCACGGTGTTAATATTAAATATTTTTGATACTAATATCACAGAATAGACTAAATTTAGTCTATTCTGTGCTAATATCATTCAGACAGCGACACCATAGAATATAGATTACTACCTGTACATTAAACGTCAAGGCACCTTGTGTCACGCATAAGTGTCACCGTATGAACGAGGCTTTAAAGTTCTAGTATTACGAACGTGTTCTTTACTTTTGTCTATTAGTATTTTATTTTATGCCTTATTGGTTTTTACATAACTATTTCAATATTTAAAATATTAAAATGTTCACAAAAATTTCAAAAACGCAATTGCTCTTTTATTTTACTTTAAGATCGATGCATATAATTACTAATGCAAAACGCATTATGCTACACACTTAAAAAATCCTATGGATAAAGTTGTTCCGGAAAAAATAATATGTTATTATAAATTATATTTTATTTTTAACTACATTATACTACAAGCTACAAGCATAGATAATAAAGAATGTATAGGCCATGTTCCCTTATCACACGTTCCCGAACATATTAAGCTAAAGTGCCTCTTTTTTTTTTATTCTATGAATACATTTTTACTTCCAACTTTATTCTAATATTCCACTCATTTTTAAAAATGGGAATTATCAAAACTACAATAAACATAAGATAGGTAGGTAATAATATTAGTCAAAATTAAATAAACAATGTTTCTATGCAATAGTTAATGCATATATCATTATAAAAAAAAAAAATTATAACAATATAATATAATAATAATAATAAAAAGTTATTAATCAAAACAAATGTGTAATTAATAATTTAAAAAATAAAATCTAACAGATATTTGAATTTTATATTAAAGTTTGTCCTTTTAAATGTAACCTTGTAAAAAACGTAAAACAGAAATGACAATATTTTTATCATACATAATACGTATATTATCACATTGATTATAAAAATGATTATTAACCACACAGGTGACCACAGTAACCATTATGGTATAAAGCACTTTTATGAGACAGAGATAATATCGACGCCCCCAACGAAGAGTGTCTTAAATTACTTTTTTTCGTTTTTGAGTTAACAACGCCATCTGTTAGCGACATTTTTTCTCTTAAAGCCACGAAAACAACAATATCTCAACTATAGCCAAAACATTGTAAAATATTATTATGTATAAATATTAAAATGTTGATTTCCCGCGAAAAAAGTCTTATCATGAGTTACCACTAAATTTAAACAAGATTACCAACGAAAACTATACTAACTCGAATATTATAATTTATAATATTGTATTTTTGGATTTCTGCTTGCTTACCTCTGTGGGCTCTCTAGGATCGCGGCACTTTATGTTAAAAGTATAGGAATGGCCTATCCATTCTTTATTATCTATGGCTACAAGTTATAATTTCAGAGAAATACAATACCTATTATCAGGTCCATGAGTTTTACGGTGTTGGCGTTCACGACCAATGAACGTTGTCGTTGTTTCAAGGTTATGTCCATAACGTACGATTATATTTCACGCTCGTTGCACGCACGAGAGTTGAGTCTTCCTCGCGATAACCCGAGAGCTGTTATCACTCCGTTAGCACCACGGAGTGGAAAAAACCGTTCAATTTTTGTGAATGTTGACGACGCGGTAGTTCTTGCACGCAATAGATTAAATGGTTCTTGTCCAAATATCGCGTTCAACGATTGTCGTGTGGACGTAACTCACAGATGACTATGTAAACAATATTTTCAATTGTAGGAAATCGTTTAAAATTAAAAATATTAACAAATTTTTCCATAATTTTCTATTAATTTTATATTTTTTATAAATAATATCTGTACATTACATTATTTAAATGTTATTATATAACTTAATAATATGTTAACATAATGAATTTCTGTTGTAGATTTATAAATTAAAATGGAATTAGTCAAAAACATCGAGACATATCCAGGGTTTTGCACCAAGTGTGGTTCAATACTACCGGCATTGAGTATGGAAGAATTTGTAAAATGTTATTCTTGTAAAACTGTTTTTGGACCAGAAAGTAAGCATTCAAGTAGTATTGAACTATTCAGTTATTAAAAAATATATAATTGTAATAATTTATTTATTTCAATTTGATTTCAGATAAAACTATCTTATCTACAACCAATATAAGATTATGACCAAAGCAACGATAAATTTTTGTTTGTACTCACATTGCTATGAAAGAATTTTCTACCTAGTACTTAAATTTTGTAGTCCAACTGTTATTAAAGTGGTAGATTTGCAATGTTGATAAATCCTATTCATATATACACATGATCCGTTATCTTATCTTGGTTGTAGTATGATTGTATTCTAAAAACAAAGAAAGTGCATTTGTTGTCACTTGAATTAAAACTATTTATTTTTTAAGAAATAATTGAATTGTCATGGCTATAGAAAAGAGTAAACTACTGTATAAAAATTTCAATCTTAATTTCTAAAAAAATTGGTGGACAGTATTATAAAAATTAATTTTTTTTATATTAAATACTATTTTAATTACTTTACCTTTTATTAAATTTATGAAATATTTTGATTAAAATATTTTTGTACTTGGGTACTAATGCTTTTTAATTTTTTTATTTCTATTACTACACTTATTAAATATTAAAACACAATAATTATAATTATTATCTATCTGTATCAAATGGCTATTCTGCCGTCCTAAGGAAGATTGCCGTGAATCGAAAAAAAAAAAATGAGATTATTCTGTATTACGTTTAACATTACAGTTTTACACGTTTTTTTTAAGTAAAAATGCCGTAACTATGGTTATTTATCGAGAAATGTGTGCTCATAAAAAACATATATTGCCGCAATTGTAATTAAATATAATTGATGCTTAGCAAAAACGCCGTAATCACAGTTTGCTAGAGAAGATTGCCATTTATTATTTTCAAATACGGCGTTTTTACTTAGCATTTCCTCATAATCTATATTTACGGCATTGTTGTTTAGGAAACTGGTTGTCAATTTTGCTAAAGCAGTAGGGGCCTATAAAGGAAATGTTAACTTAAAAAAATGAATTTTTCTGATTTTTTTCAATGGAAAGATTTTAAGGCACAACAGAAACTATTAAAATCCACAAATAGAGTTTTGTTAAGAGACATTGTTTCAATAAAAGCTGAACGTGGAAAATACGTTTACTAAAACTCAGTTTAATGATGAAAAATACACAACATTAGATTTAGTTCAAAAAAAGTATATGAACAAAAAGGAATAACTCTGCCATCTTCGCATACAGAAAATTGTGGAATACCATAAGAAAAACGTGACGATATTCTTTTAAATTTGAGCCAAATTCTCCCAACAAATAGAAAACAATTTTGGGAAAATATAACGGTACATAACCAATAATTCTTCTAACTTATAATTATTAAATATCTATTATATAAAAATATATTAGACACATTTATAATTATAGTTACTAACATTAAGTTAATTTATACTGCATATTGTATCTCTTTTAATAATTTATTTAGTGTATCTCATATTTTCATATGTTATTTTTATATGTATTTTAAAAATGTATAATGACTAGATATGACTTTGATTTCAAGATAAAGATATTGTTATTACTTTCAAATTGTGTTATAAATTACAACTAAAAATTAGTATTGATAATATACGGCGTTATTTCTTCAATCGTTAGTGATTAGTACATTTTGGTATGCTACATAAAAAAGCCGTAACCAGAATTACGGCATTTTTGCCAAGTAAACTATTCTAAATAATTAATAACGTACTTAGTATGAATATCAAAACAAGCATATCTTGGTGAAATAAAAATTTTAAATAAAATTGAATAGTTCCATTGCATTCATCGAGTATATTTCCATAAGAAAATATGTATTTTACTTTGAAAAATGATATACTTATGAAAATAGAACTACCAAAAACCACTAAACATAAAAACTCATTTTTCTCGAAATGTCATGAAGGAAACTTACGGCATTCTTTCTTAGGACGGCAGTATTAATATAATTTAAAAAATTAAAAAAGTTTATAAATTATTAAATTTAATTAATTTTTGTTTAAAATGTATAACTTATAGCATTTATATTTTATTATTTTGAAATAATACAGTGTATGTATGATAACTGTTTAATACATATTTTTTTATATTCTATTCAATTACATTTTTAGATAGTATTTTTATATAACTTTTTTGAAAAGTTTATAATTACTATTTCTAATTCCTTTTTAAAAGCATTTATATATAGTTTGTATATAACTTAGTGTGATTTAATAAATTTAATATATATACACGTAAATCATAATATATTATTTCCTTCTGTTCACTATATATATATATATATATTATAATTTTATATATAATATTTAAATAATATAAATTTAACTTATTAATTTTAATATTTAAAAATAATTTTTTTTTACTGAATGTGCTAATTAAGATTGAGACTATAGTTTGTATATAACTTAGTGTGATTTAATAAATTTAATATTTATACACATAAATCAAATAACAGAAGAATATATTATGATTTATGTGTATAAATATTAAATTTATTAAATCACACTAAGTTATATACGAACTATAGTCTCAATCTTAATTAGCACATTCAGTAAAAAAAAAATTAATTTTAAATTTCATTAAATATTAATATTAATAAGTTTAAATTTATATGTAAATTATATGCTTGAAAAAATGTAGTAGCATAAAAAAAATTATACTATATAGTATTTTAGGACAGTATAAATTGTACTTTATGTTATATATAGGTAATGATAATTTTTTTTTTATAGTTTATGGGAATTCGGAGTCTTCATATGAAATTATTTTGAACTCTGTAGAAGACATTGATAATGTTGTTAAAACTGAACATAATAAAGATGAAACTGAGGACGGTCCAATTGCTGAAAGAAGGTGTAGTGCTTGTGGCCATAATCAGATGTCTTATGCAGCTGTACAACTAAGGTCAGCTGATGAAGGACAAACCGTATTTTACACCTGCATTAAATGCAAGTAAGAGCTTCGTCCACCTGTCATAAAAATATATTTAATGTATAATAATTATTTAACATAATAATTTTTTTTCAGATTCAAAGATGCAGAAAACTCTTGATATCATTCCAAATATTTGGAATCCATTTTTATACAATACTATTGTGTTGAATAAAATTATTTATGTTTTTGTAAATTATGATAAAAGTAAATATATTAAAAAAAAAAATAAGTTGGTATATACTCGTTTGATTCATAATTAAAACTACTATGTACAATATAGTAAAGTATAATTCATGAAGGCTTGAATTATTATACAAATTTAAATATTAACTTATTGTTTTGGCCATAATTAGGATGTATTAAAAGTTTAAATAAATTTTAATATAAAATTTAACAATATTGAATTCAAAAATTCAGAACACCAATTTAAATAGACACAATTTTTCCATTTAACTCAAATGATTTGAGTCCTTATCCTTATCCCTTATCATCAGCAAAATGCATAAAAAGGTAAAGATAAAACTTTTAACAAAATAACATTTATCCGTCATACACTAATAATTATACCAATTGCTGTGCATTTAATTAAATTAGCTTTGTGACAGATACAGTTGAAAAATAATGTACAAAAACAACAATTATCTAAAAATTGCATTTGAAAGATATAATAATTAAAATTAAAATAATAATAAGTAATAATAAAAATAAAATAATTTATTAAAAATTATAAACAATAAAATTGAGACATAATAAATATCAATGGTTATTCAATGTTGTTGGTAATCGTTACAATTGTAATAAGTTCTATATAGATAAACTGATAGACTTTAAAACAAAACAAATTGCAGAAAGTAAACTTATATAAAAACTCATTCAAAATGATATGTTACCAATTATGTACGACAAAATAAGTGTAATAAAATAATAAATAGTTAATATTCATAAATTATAATAAATCATAGTTAAATATTAAATTAATATATATAAATGAAAGCTTTTCCTTGGTTATTATTATATTATATACTTGATTATATTTGTAAAGTAGGACCAGTTTTGAATTAAAAATTCATCATCAAGTATTTACAAAGTTAATAAAATTGCAACTGAACATGAAAAAATAAAGGAACACAATTGCATTACATTTAAATCTTCTTCTTCTTTTGCCTCGCCTTCCTCCCAACTATTTGGGGTCGGCCACCCTTGTCCTACACCTCCACTTTACTCGGTCAATCACATCTCTTCTGCACACACCGACAGCCCTCATATCATTTTCCAAAGTCTCCAACCATCTCTATTTTGGTCTTCCTCTTCCTCTTTTCCCTTCAACGCAATCTTCATAACCACTCTTACTGCATTCGTTTCCTCTCGCCTCATCACATTTCAGCCTATTTTCCTTCATCTTGTCCACAATTGGCGCTACACCAACACTACCTCTCACGTATTGATTCCTTATTCTATCTTCTCTTGTCACTCCACTCAACCATCTAAGCATTCTCATTTCCGCGACACTCATACTTTGTTCTATTCTCCTGTTATTACATTTAAATATAATGCATTTTTTTTTTTCATATTCAGTCGCAATGTTATTAACTTTCTATATATACCCGATGATCAATTTTTAATTTGAAACCAATCATACTTCACAAATATAATAATATCTACTCTAGGCTAAACTTTTATTTATTTATTTAGTTTAATGTATAAACTGTTTGTTTATTAATTTGTATATTAAAATATGTCTATTTTAACATAGAAATAGATCTCATAGTACAACAACAAATTAATACTGTCCTTGTTGATCTACACATATATAATTTCATCCTATGTTTTTTTTTAATTATTTTTAACATATATATTTTATAAATAATATATAAATTATGTACAATTTCCTTAATAATAATATATTATTATTTATAAATTCCTTCCTATTTTTTATCATACACCACAGTGGCATAGTTTTCACAGAGGCAACTGAAGCAGTCGCCTCAGGACACATAATAAATGATAAATATTATTTATCAATTTAATTATTAAAATTATTATTTTAATATTATTAATAATTTTTGATTAAATGTTTAATGTGATATAAGTGTGAATATATTAATTTTGTTTAAAAAAAAAAAAACAGATTTAGTCACAGCAATGTTCATAATGACAAAGGTTGAAAAGTCTAATTTATATTTGATTGTATGAAAAAAATATTTTACCCCAGAACACTGATGAGGGTAGTTATGCCACTACTTTTAATTATTCATATCACTTTTTGGTCATTTTATATATTTCTTTTTTAATTTTTTCTTTGTAATGTTTTAGTCTAAGTTGATACATGTTATTAATACTTGCAATCATTCTATAAACTTTCAATGATCTTGGTTTTAGATTAATTATAACTAATATAACATAACTTAACACTATAATAGATCACTAACCTAAAACTTCTCGAAATTCTAAAGGTAATCTGATTCAACCCCATTCAAAAAAAGTATTTACCAACAATTCAAGTTTTGTGTACCAAAGAATAAATATTAGTGTACTTAGGTATAAACAATATCCACCAGTAACAAACTAAAATAATAGTCAATCTAATGTTCATTTTCCTTATTTCATTCCACTACATTAGATTGAATTAGTAAATTCATAAAACATTTTGTGTACAACAGCAATTAACACTTCAATATATTGGATTTAGAAAGTGAATAGAAGAAAAAACAACTGAAATTATTTACAAAAATTATTCCAAGTATATTAATTAATCAATATTCATTACATATAACAACGTAAAATATTTCTAGCATACACAGCATACACATAAGTAGGTGTAATATTTGAAGAAGTTTATCAACCCTACACAATCAAATTAAATTGCTAAACATAGGAATTTAATTTGGAATAAATTTGAATAAAAAAAAAAAAAAACTGGACAAATCAGTCTCAAAATAATATAACAGTAAAAAATATAGGAAAATGTTCTGATCTTTCAAAATAAATTCATACTTAAATTAAATAAATTAATCAACTTCCTCCATGCGTGATGAATCTTCTGCATCATCAACCTCTGCAGTAGGTACGGTTTCTGAATCTGTAGATTTTTCTTCAGCCACAGGCAAATCTTCATCAATGCCTAATCCCAATTTGATCATTCTGTGGATTCTAGAAGCATGAACTTGTGGGTCTTCAAGTCCAAAACCAGAAGATAACAAACTTGTCTCAAACAACAGCATAACTAAGTCTCGGACAGCCTTGTCATTGGAATCAGCATCTGCCTTCTGTCTTAATGTTTCGATAATTGGATGATCAGGATTGATTTCCAAGTGTTTCTTGGCAGACATGTAACCCATGGTGGAAGAATCTCTTAGCGCTTGAGCTTTCATGATACGTTCCATGTTGGCAGTCCAACCATATTGAGATGTAACAATACAACAAGGAGATTCAACTAATCTGTTACTAATAACAACTTTCTCAACTTTCTTGTCCAAAATGTCTTTGACAACTTTGCACAATTTTTCAAATTTAGCTTGGTCATCTTCACGCTTCTTCTTTTCTTCATCAGTTTCGGGCAGGTCTAATCCTTCCTTGGTAACAGACACCAAGTTCTTGCCATCATATTCTTTCATTTGTTGTACAACGTATTCATCAATGGGCTCAGTCATGTAAATGACCTCAAAACCACGCTTCTTAACACGTTCTACAAAAGATGAGTTAGACACTTGTTCACGACTTTCACCAGTGATATAGTAAATGTGAGTTTGATTTGGCTTCATACGAGCAACATATTCTTTCAAAGAGCATGCTTCATCACCACTAGCAGAGGTATGGAATCTTAATAAGTCTGAAAGTTTCTTCCTGTTCTGAGTGTCTTCATGAATTCCAAGTTTCAAGTTCTTGCTGAATTGCTCATACAACTTTTTGTAGTTGTCCTTGTCTTCAGCCAATTCTTCGAAAAGTTCCAAACATTTCTTGACAAGGTTCTTCCTAATAACTTTCAAAATTTTGTTTTGTTGGAGCATTTCACGAGAAATGTTCAAAGGCAAATCTTCACTGTCAACAACACCCTTAATGAAGTTTAAGTATTCGGGCATAAGGTCTTCACAGTTATCCATGATGAATACACGACGTACATACAACTTAATGTTATTCTTCTTCTTCTTATTCTCAAACATATCATAAGGCGCACGTTTGGGAATGAACAACAATGCTCTAAATTCAAGCTGTCCTTCAACTGAGAAATGCTTAACAGCTAAATGATCTTCCCAGTCGTTGGTCAAAGATTTGTAAAATTCACCATATTCATCTTGGCTGATATCATCAGGGTTACGAGTCCAGATGGGTTTTGTCTTATTCAAAACTTCTTCATCCAAATACTTTTCTTTGATGGTTTTCTTCTTCTTTTTATCTTTTTCCTCATCCTTTTTGTCCTCGTCCTCATCTTCACCAACATCTTCAATCTTGGGTTTTTTGTCTTCTTCAGTTTCACCTTCACCATCTTCTTTCTTTTCTTCTTCAACTTCATCATCACTTACTTCTTTCTCACGTTCATTTTGAACTATCAACTTAATGGGATAACCAATGAATTGAGAATGCTTCTTAATGATACTAGTGATTTTTTCTTGTTGAAGGAATTCAGCTTGGTCCTCTTTTATTTGAAGGATTATCTTGGTACCACGACCTAATGGTTCACCAGGATCAGTACGAATTGTAAATGAACCTCCGGCAGCAGACTCCCATAAGTACTGTTCATCATCATTATGCTTGGATACAACAGTAACTTTGTCAGCTACCAAGTATGCAGAGTAGAATCCAACACCAAACTGACCAATCATAGAAATATCAGCTCCAGCTTGTAAAGCTTCCATGAAAGCTTTAGTACCAGACTTAGCAATGGTCCCCAAGTTGTTGACAAGATCAGCTTTGGTCATACCAATACCACTAAACAAAAAAAAAAAAAAAATAAATAAAATAGAAAAAAATAAAAATTAGGAAATTTAGTTAAAATACATACGTGTCAATAATGGTCAAAGTTTTTTCTTCCTGATTTGGAATGATTTTAATGTGGAGGTCCTTGCCAGATTCCAATTTGGATGGATCAGTCAATGACTCGTATCGGATTTTGTCCAATGCATCAGAAGAGTTGGATACCAATTCTCTTAAGAAAATTTCTTTGTTGGAGTAAAAAGTGTTAATGATGAGAGACATAAGCTGAGCAATTTCAGCTTGAAATGCAAAGGTCTCAACATCTTCAGCTGGTGCCATGTTTACGTCTGGCATCTAGAAATGGAAATATAAATAATTTAACTAATATTAAAAATACTAGGTAAAAAAAAAATCAGATAACAGTTTATTAACTTCAGAAGAAAAGTATAAAATGATGTATTTATAACTCAAAACAGTCAGCATTATGTACGCATAATGATCAAAATCCAGATTAAATAATTGAGCTTAAATTTTAAAAATTAAAAAAAAAAAAAATATAGAAAAAAAAAGTTACTGTAAGTGAGAAATTTGGTTTAAAGAACAATTAAAAAAATTAATTTCGTTATTAATAAATTATTACGAAAAGTAATTAAGATAATTAAAATATTAAAATATGAAAACGAAATAAAAAATAATAAATAACTCAATTTAATTAACTGTAAACCTAAAAGTAAATGATTTCAGTGAAGACTATAAATTTAAAGTATTCGAAAGTTAGGAAATACATTGAGTGTAAACAGAATGGGTAACAAAATATAATTAAAAAACATGAACGAAAATTAAATATTTGAGATTAGTAATTATGAATTCCGAAAAAAAATGCTGCCTAGATTATCAGATTTCGTTAAAAGAAAAAAAAAAAGCTTGACAAAAACTTACGGTTATTATTTAATAGTTAACAAATTGATTGGAGACAAAATAAAACTTCGACAGCAATGAGTAAATGTCGAGATAGCTGAATAGCAACCGCAACAGTGATGAGCGCGCAATGGAACAGCAAGCAAACTCAAAATGACGATCGTGCCCGGTGAACGGTCGGTATTTATAACCTGTCGAGCGCCGGGTCGTTGTTTCGAGAACGTTCTACGGTTAGCAAGACGGAGCGCGTTAGTCAAAGTAGACCGGGACGCAGTGCGACCGAGCACGTGGCGCGGCAAACGGCGAACGATGTGCGGCCGTCCACGAAACACGGATCGCGCGGTGCGTTGTGACCGAACGTTACGCACCGGTGTGTGACGTGCGAACGGTATCACGGCCGTCGACCAATAAATGCGCGCTTTGACCAACGCGATGTCTACTTGCGTTTTCTTTCGACGGAGCAAACACCGAGAATCTTCTAGAACATTCTACGGGACTCACCGGACGTGTATATACAGAGTGACGCAGTGATTGGTGTCTCCGCATTCGGTTTTTCTCGTGCTTTTTTTTCTCCTATTTTCCCAAATGTTTACCAACCAATTTTTCTCCGTCCAAATGACCTGTATCACAATCTTAAACCACTTTCGGAAATGTATTTCTATACATTTAATACAATTTCCGATGGTTCTCAGCTACGTCTTTTCGCGACGAAAAATTACTTTAACCGATTCTCAGTGTCGGAAAAAGCGTTACAAAAGATTAAAAAATTTTTCACGCGATTCAAAAAAACTAATAACATATCGATGTAGTCATAATGTCGCATAATTATCAATTGGTACTGCACAGTGTGCGGATAAGGTATCGGAAGCTACAAGTCCGTTTGTTCTCGATGAATGTAAACATTTATGCATCAAATACATGAAATACCAAAGATTTTCAATTGATTAGATGTAAATGCTTAGCCTGCAATGTAATTAGTATTATTTATAATTGAAACAAACGTTTGCAGTATTAAACGAGTATTTTGTAAAACAATAGTTTCCATGACAAGTAGACATCGGAAACGTTAAATTATTTTTGATTTTTAATTCAGTCTCCGAGGTATATAACAAAATGTTTCAGTGCATTTTTTCTGAAAAATATTTATCAATACTTAGCTGGAGGAGTTGAAAAAAATGAATTGAAAATTTAACCGTTTTTTAACAAGCTTCAAAGAAGCCGAACTTAGACGAACAAGCACACGTCGAATACGCGAATCGAAGCGATTTTTTTCTTTCAAATTGATTTTGTTTAGGAAATATTCCACCTAACCGTATTCTCTCGAACATCTATATTAAACATTCGATATAGTTTTGATTTTTCTGATCACGAAGCTACGAAACCTCCTCACACGTTGATCCCGTCGAATTCGCGTCAAATCGCTTTTGTGTACGACGTGAAATAAATTATTTGGTTTTCTCAAGCAAAACGAAACGCAAATACTCAATGTTGCAATGTTGTAATAACATCACAAAGATAATTTTTAATTTTCCCAACTATAAATACGTGTCGCAGCGAAATCCGAGCGAAACGTGGAAATACTAATTTTAGACGTTTTTTTTTTTTTTCGAGCGAGATCGTCCATCGCGTTTACGGGTTAAAACAATTACGTATCCGGTTTTTTCTTTTTTTTTTTTTCAAACGCGTGTTATCATTGAAACGTAACGATATTATAAATCGACCGTAACCACCAACGGACAATAGTCAGTAGCGAATAGTGTATTATTATACCGAACGGTTTTCCGCGAAGTTTCCAGCACACGGACGACAATCGGGATATTCGATATCTCATGTCGGGTTCAGCGTTTCCTTCCCGCGCGTATCACATCGTACCAAACACGACGACGCATCGAAAACGAAACGATCGGTATTCCCGTGCAACACCGACAAGCGGTTACCTGCGTCGCAACAACACTGTCGCAAGAGCTCGCCGGACCCGGTGTATATTCCGTGTATCCCGTTCGACTGGGAACTTTCGTCGGGAACCCGTTGCACAATTATGGGCGATTTTACCCATAGACATATCGTGCATCCTATACTACGACGTCTGTGTTCCGACCCGGGTCCGAGATTTAACCTTCCGTGTCGGACGGATGAGATGTTACCGCGCGGATCATCCATGAATACCGTCTACGACGGACGGTATATTTTAATCGCGCGTTATTCACATCGTTGCCGTACGGTCGGTGCAGATTGTTTCGTCGGGACGACCGGCGAAACGTATCCGTTTGCCGGCCGACGTCAACTCGTGCAACGCGATAATTCGTCAGCGCCGGACTCGTGTTGTCTTGTACAGATAAAATACACAGTCAACTCGCGGTGTTACGAAAATCTTGGACTTTCGTCACACCGACATTTTTCCTCGATCCGTTGAAATCCGGTACAACGCGACTTCACTGTACAATCATTGAACATAATGGGAACATGCGTGCGATTCTTACCCTGAGGAGCGTGTTGTTCAAACCGTATTCTCAAAATCGGAACTTCAATAAAAATATTACTATAAAATGTCGATGTTACTCGAGGTGTTTCAAATCGGTTCGCGTCGAACTCTTAGGAGGTGTACTTTTGAAACAATTTTTCGCATTCGACTCGGAAAAAAGGGCCCATGGTGCATATACTGTACAAAATGTTTGTATCCATATCCCTTACATTTATTTTCGTAATTGAACTGCACTAATACGGAGAAAAGTTAAAAACAATTGTTTTTGTCTTTTTTTTTTTGTCTAATAAGACGATATTTTCTACGAATAATCGTCGCACATTTATCGAAAAATACACGGGAATCATTAACTATAAACAAAATAATCGTATAGGTCAAATAAAAAATATCCTTAACAGCAAATTATTACTATAAATAAATGCAATGATACAATTATAGTCTAAAATGGCACAACAGGTCATTGCCTCTCATTGGTTTTTTCAATTAATAAAATATCTATTTTTGTTGTTTGATAATTAACAATTATCTACAATATGATAACGTTTTCTTTTTTCGTAATAATGCTATGCACTTTTTCTAAAAATTACAAAATTGTTGAACCACGTGTTTGTAGATATATGTGTGCAGAGAGTGTCTTGCGTTCACTCTGTATACTACGTGCATACGAACAAAGCAAGCCGCGTGATCGCGGATTCGTTATAATGTATGACCATGTGCTATTATTTTACTATTAATTGTATTCATGTAAATTATAAATGTACACTACTTTACATCTACAAATTTGAAGATAGACACGTCTTGTAATTAAAATTTTATAATTTTATCGAATTAAGATTTCCATGGCATATTATATACAGTTAAGGATTAAAATATTAATGTTAATATTAACAATATAACTCATGTTCAAATTACTTAAATATTTTACGTATTGGTATCATTAATAATTTGTAAATGATTAGTTTCCAAGCAATTCAAACTATTAACTATAATAATAACTCAAAATGAGTGACTAATTTTCAATACAATTAAAGGTAAATTAAACGATGCTATTTAATGAAAAAGTACAGTAAATATGCTATATTATGTATATGTTAGTTGTTATTTAATATAATTAATTATTAATAATTGTTATGTAACTGCTAAAGCTATATTTTCTACATCAAACGCAAATCTTGAAGCTCACAGGAACTACAAGAAGTCACGTTTTTATTACAAGTCCTCGAGTTATATAATCATAATTATGCGTCATTATAGTTTTGTACAGGGCTTTGGTGTTACATGGTCATAATAATACAAGTGTACCCATATAACACAGTGTCGTATCGATTTTTACATTGTCCAATAATGTAGTATTGTGAAAAAATTGTATTTGATATCAGAACAAAAATATGTTCATAATACATTCATAATAAATTAAAAATGTTTATAACATTTGTAATTTATTTCGGTGCAATGAACTTATAAGTTCTTAAACATTAATATGTAATTTACACCGTTATGTAGATTTTAACAGCCTAAACATTTATTATGTTCAACAGTTTTGGATCCGAAACCTACATTTTGATTCTTCATTTTTTGTACCAATTTGAAAATGTTTTCAATTTTTCCATGGTACAGTTTAAAAAAAACGTTACGACTGTCATAGTTAAATTAAGTATTATATTTTTACTGTTCATCTATGATTGACGCTTGTAGATTTTATAGTGTTTGGGGAATTTCTGAAGATTAAACCCTTTGAAACTTTTAATACAACTACACAACTACAAAAGTTAGCGGAACCTGAATTACAAATTTTAAGAAGGGACTTACGAACAGTGGCGAGCCGAAAGGGTAATTTTGACGCAGCTGCGTCAACTTTTCAAAGACTACAACTTATTGCAATGACTACTTCAAAAATTGTCAAATATTTACCTATCTAATGCATAGAAAGTGTAATAGTAATATTATATTTATTATAATATGAATAAATTTGGAAACTGAGGGGGTAAATAATAGCCCCTCGGATTTGTGAAGTTAGTCATTAGGGGGTGGTAGTACCTAAGTACTTAAATATAAAAATGCGTCATTTAAAATATAAGTTCAGTCCGCCATTGCTTACGAATACTTGCAAATTAAAAGCTATCGTTTTGAACCATTTTCAAAGTTTAAGGACAACTTGGGTGGGCTAATTTCATACCTTGAAAGCTTTTAATTACTGCTCAGTTTACTTACGAATTCTAAAAATGGACTTAAAAAATAATGTAATAGATTAAAAAAAAAAAAAGCAGTTATTTAATTCTTATTTTTTTGAATAAATATTATACTATTATTTATTATATTGTACAAGTTTTATAAAAACAAAATATTCTTAGATTGGAAATTATTATTTATCATTACAACACAATAATTGCTATATATGTAGGAAAATGAATAGTATTCATCGGGTCCATTGAGGTGTTCTAAATAATCATAAATTTTGTTTTTTTAAATCAGTTCCGTTGAAATGTAGGTAAAAAATAACTAATACACGGGGCTTTATGAAGTGCTATACCCGGGGTAGTACCGGCGCGAAAGGTGACGAGGTGTGCTCCGGCACCAGGCCCTGCGCTTAATTTTACTAGAATACAATTTATGTATTTTGTACAAATATCATCTAGGAAAGAGAACTTTTTCATAAAAAAAAAAAAATTTGGCACCAGGCTCCGTAAATCCTTGAGTCGCCACTGAACCAGGGCATAGGCCCCGTTCGCCAACACTTAAGGGTGAGCCTGATTCGAACTTTTTTTTCGGTCCTTTTAACTTCGAGTTAACCAAGTTCGACTACAAATAAGCTATTGCCACTGAATAATTGTTGACGTTTTTGGTTCAGATTTATAGTTCACCAATATAACACTATATAATCAGCATAGGCATTTGAAACAGTTTATCAAAAATTAAACTAGTAATCAGTAACCACATTATAGACATGCATATAATTGTCTTATCAATTATAGATGTAAAATATATTATTTAAATAAAAAAAATTAATATTGGTCCAGAATTCTTTTAATCTGCGGTAAAACTTGACAAATTGTAACTTGACACACTTATAATTTTTAGGGCTAATACTTCAATATATATATATATATAATTTTAGTAATGGTGTGTCATAAAGATTAATCAAGAAATTTATAAACTACAAATTAATTATAACAATAATAAATTATGCTTAGTCATGATCTTAAAATTATCGAATTTGAAAAATAAATGTATATCTCTATTTTGTAGTTATGGAATCTGTGATTTATATTATAAAAAGATTTTCAACGTAACAACTACACAATATATATATAATTATTAAAAATTATTTTGACTAGTCAGAATCTGTAAAGACTGATACTTTTATTAAGTATACAATATGCCTGTCTTACAACAGTATACAATCATATTTAAAATAAATATGTTAGTTTTCAGAATAGACCATTTACTTTTTTCTGCCTTTTCCTCTTGGTCCACTGATCATCTAATTGCCGTAAATGATAGATTGTTAATATATGTTATATTTGTTACCCACCAAAAATCTGTTACTCTACTATAAAACAATAATTCTAGATTCCAATATTCCTTTCATGTAATAAATTTAGAACTGTAGTGAATAAGAGGCAACAAAGTAAGCATTTGCAGCATAACCAGTAAGTTATAAGTGAATTTAGCTTACACACTAACTTGAATGCACCATGAATACAGGATTAACATTTTTTAAATGCTTATAGTTTAACAATTCTAAAGAAATATAAAATAATGAAATTGATATAAAAAAATTAAAATATGTATAAAAAGTTTTAAGGTTTTCTATTATAGTTTTAAGTATTAGTTTCAGTAATTTATTTGTATTTAAAATGCTTTCCAAATATTAATCATTTTCATTATAATCTTTAATATAGTTATTTAAATATAATTATAAAATTATTTACAAAATTTAATTTATATTATGGCATTAATGTATGATTTTCTACCAACTAGATAAAATAGCATAAGTAATTATATAACTTTATTATTACAGACAAATTAATAAGAAATCACCTTTCTTTAATAAATAAATAGATCGTAAAAATAGAATTTAAATTGCAACAAAATTGAATAAATAATTATCAAATAATATATATACATATATGCATTATAACTCATAAGTAACGAGTAAAATATAGTTGTTATCATACATTTTAACATAAATCAATGGTGGTGAATGAAATATTGTTAATCTTTTGCAAATATTTTTTAAGAACAGATAAATAGTAGTTGCATTGTATTTTCTTTGTTCTATAGTGTTATTTTCAAAAATAATGTATATAACATTTATGCTGACTTTTAAAACTTGATAAATTTTCAGACTCAAATGTAATCATTCAACACATTATGTGAGATAAAAAAATCTGAAATTATTTATTTGTAAAAAATTATTTTATAATTTGGTGTTAATACATATAATATTAAATAAACATTTATATGACAAACAAAATTTATAATCATTCATTTATTTTCCATTTCATTTTTTTTACATTTTTTTTATGTTTGTTTTTATCTTTTGAATGATTTTTTTGGTCATTATGTGTACCCCCAAGTTTTTTACTAAACATTTTTTTGTCTACATTTCGTTTATGTCTTCTATCTTTATTTTTCAAAAAATCTCTTAATATATCCCTTTTTTTTATAAACCTTGGATCTAGACTTCCGGTATAATTGATTTTATTGTATTGAGGATCATAAAATTCTTCACCATCTAAAATAATAATAAAAAAAAAAACAATTAAAATTATAATTTTAAATCAATATAACTTATAAAACATATTAATTGGTACCTTTAAATCTTGAATCATCTGTTTTAAAAAAAAATACTTCTCGCCAAACACCTCTGGATCCCAAAAATTTTCCAGAAGGTATTTCATCTACTTTAGTATCAACATGTTCTTTATCATCAAAATTGGTTTCTTCATTTTCAGACTCACTTGAGTCGTCTCTAAATGGATTTCGACCAAATTTCTTTTGTGAATTAATAATTTTTTCTGCTCGATATTCAATTCTATCGTTATCTTTATCAACTAAAAAATAAATAATTATTAATACTTAGGAATTATATGTTATTGATAAGAATTGGTATTTAACATAAATAATTAAAATGCTAGGATAATTTAATGTTTTAAAAAAAAAAGAAGTATTCATAAGAAATTATTAATTATTCAATAATTTATTCTATAGATAAATAAAATTAAAATTAACTTTGTTGTAATTCAAACGTATAATAAAATATTTAAAAATAAATGAAATTGAAGTCTGTAAATAAAATCTACAATATTATTACTGAACAGAAATTGAAAGATAATAAACACGTGTACTTAAAATAAGTTAGGTTGTTATAATAGATTTAGAACCAAATTTTTTATTAAATATAATAGTTAATTGGACTTTATTACTATATTAAAACTAATTAAACCATTGGATTTAATAAAAACTTATTAAACTCAAATGAAAATGTAATCAAAACTTTCTATTCGTTTTTCATTAACTTACTTTCATCAGAGGTAGGGAATAAACTGGAAAAACTAAATTGGTTTTGAGAACTAAAGACATCTTTTAATTTATCACCAACTTTATAATATGTATCAGTATCAACAACTGGTTCAGCTACAACTTTTGTTTGCTCTTTTTTTTGTTTTTGTTTTTTTATTCGTTTTTGTTTTGGTAAATCAGGTTTATCTTTAATATATTTTTTATGATCTTCTTGTGTTGGATCATATCTTACCATGTTGAATCTAAATAAAATATTAATAATTGTTACTATTTAATGTAATGGATATATAAATTATAGTTTTCATTCATTATAATTTAGTATAGAAAAAATAAATTAAAGATAGAAAGAATTTAATATGTAATTCATTTTAATTTAATTAAAAAATAAGTTATTTTAAAAAATAACCAAGTCTTACATCCGGTCTTCATCATCTTTTTTTGGTTTCATAATTGATCGACCAACCACACCTTCTAAAATGTTCATTTGTTTTTCTATTTCATCATCACTCATTTTTTCAGTTGTTTCTTGTTCATCGAAAAATCGCTGATCCATTACAAATCGGTCATCTCCTGTAGCTTTAGATGTTTGCATATGAAACAACTGTAAAAATAAATTAATAACAGTTAAATATCAAGTGAGTAATTTGATCTATAAAGATTTAAATTTAAATTATTTAATTATAAGAAACATTTACATATATTATTAAACTTGTAGACTATATTACCTTTTTACCTTTTTCACCTTCAAATCGCAGTTTTAATTTGAAATCCGATACTAATTTACCATGATTTTCAGAACCACTAAAATCATCTTCATCATCATCAAATAATGGCATTTTTTTTTTACATGGCTGTAAATTATTTTGTTTATGATCTTTATGATCACCATCTTCATCAAATTTGATTTTTTTATTTAACGATTCTCCCTAAAGAAATAAAATTATGAACATTTTTAAATTATTTTAAAAATATACAATTTTTGTTACTTCAGATTTATTGATTTTTATATCATTGAATTCATAATCAACTATATATACAGCATAAATGTTAAACAGTTTTTTTAAAAAAAAAAACTACTTCTTAATAAAACTAATCTAGATTGACTATTGTTAAATTTATAAATAAGATTCAAATAAAACAGTTGACTGCATAATATAGGAACAATATAACATAATGCTAAAGTTACCGAACCCCATTCATAAACGATAAATAATAAACATAGGTACCTTAAGTGCATTGGTAATAGCAAACTTTTGATTTTGCAGCGTTTTCCATTTTTCGGCTAAAGCATTCTGCCTTTTGGCATCCGATAATTGGGTTTTCTTTTCAACATTGTTGACGGCTGAAAAGTAGACAAGATTAGTAACAGATATAAAAAACAAATATGGTGCTGTACTTTTTTTTTCGACTGAAGCCGGCAAACAATAGATTCCTTTGAACGCTGGTAGATTTCCTTTGGTTTCCTCCATTTTCAACCCATGCGGTCTTAATATAGTAAACTGTGGGTCTTGTTTATAAAATTGATAACCCGTATCGGAAGACTTCGAGATTGGGCGAGTAACCACAACTGCGGTCTGTTCGTCGTCGGCTCTGAAAAACAGAACGGCGGTCACTAAGCATAACCTCATAAGCGAACGAGTGCCACCGTGGGTACATTTAACGTTGACACCGGCCATTTTGGACTTTGTCTTTCGCCAGATAACCCTGCCGCACCGATTTTCCACCGACCGCTGTCAAACGCTCAGGTCAGCCTTTCCACCAGTACCTGTCTATTCGTTCCGAAGACACAGCCGGTTAGTGGTAAACAGTCTTATTTTTCTTGTTGCTTTATTCTTTTAAAACTTGCCCGATCTGTTCTATTGTTTCCTCTGTACGATCGGCGACGATAGCCATCGTTTCCCGTTTAATTTGTTATAATTTTTTTTTTTTTTTGGTTCCTCCTCCATTTGGTTTTCTTTCGAACGTCTGCTAGGCCATCCCGGTGGTCGCTATCTCACGTTTTACATGTTCATTTGCACGATACTAACAGCGTTTCAAATACTCATCAGACTAGTCATGGGTGACCCGAACGCAGAACGTACTTTCATCATGATCAAGCCGGACGGCGTGCAACGCGGACTTGTTGGCAAGATCATCAAGCGGTTCGAGACCAAGGGATTCAAGTTGGTGGCCATGAAGTTCCTCTGGGTAAGTTTCTTTGATACACCTAGTGCTATTCTATATCTATACAACTATTTTGTTCAGTGACCATGCAGCATCGCTTTCAAGGTGTTTCTTGTGGTGCACTTTGAAATGCAAGCAGTTCCTGTTTTTGGGGTCTTGTACTTCATTTTGCCTTAATATGCCATTGTGTATCAATGTATCGTTTATGATATCTAAATTTTTTAATATTTTTGTAATATTTTGATGTGATCCAATAAGAAATGAATTGTCTTGTTTTAATTTTATAATGACGAAATGTTTTTAAGTCAAGTTACATGTATTGAACAAAAATATCTTGTTATATTTTTTTCTAGTATAAATAATTTTCCCATAACATCAAAATAATTATATATTCCACTAGTAGCAAATAATTTTAGGTTATGTTCATTGAAATTTATTTTTAATTTACCTAATTTTAATTGTTATTTTTCTCATCTCATATCGTTGAATCGTAATTATTAGATTATTAATACTCAAACAATTTAGTACTAAAAATGTTTATTTTTAGCTCTTAAATATGCAAGTAAAAATTCCTAATAAATATATTAGTGTATATATATATATATATATATATATATATATATATAAATAATATAAATAGTACAAAAATCAAAAAAATGTATTCAATTTGATAAAATAATAAATTTATTAGAACAAAAAATTAAATTAAATTTTACAATTTTATAAAAAAAAAAGTTATCAGGAACTGTACTGATTGAATTATAAAATGTTAAATAATTTAAATATGTTTGTAAAAGTGTTCTTTTAATTAAATAATTCTGTATACTTACTATGGTAAATAAACAGGATTCTTAAATGTTTTCTTATATTTTTGAAATGATCGCTCAACATCAACGGTCATTGAACCAAATAAATCATTATTCTGAACAAAATATAATTATTTCCTTTATTATATGATAATATACCCAAAAAAAGTTGTAAACCCCTGAATTAATAAAAAAGCAATAAAAACCATGTATATATATAAAAAAAAAACTAATTAAAATTGTGTGTATGACATCAGAGAAGTGTGAAAAATATTTGAATGTTCTATGACAAATCAGAAAAAATATGCATTTGCTTAAACTTCTAAACCCTGGAATTAATATAACTTTTTGAATTAATTAATATTGTTAACCTAACATTAATATTGAATGTATAATGTCTATCAAGTTTCTTAATATTTTATGTATTTTTTATCCATATTGTTTGGGTTGGTGGGTTTAAGAAATGTATTAGTTGTTGTACCCATGAGCTAATTTTTATTTGATATTACTTTATCATTACTGTGAACAATATTACTTGGATGCTGACTGATCCAACCTAAGACTTATTAATAATACATTTTTTTCCCAATTATTGATCATTCAGTTATATATTAGGTATTTTAGCATATTATAACCGAACTGCTATTTCTAAATATTCATTAAACAATGTTTCCAACAATTTAAATAATCTAATACATAATTATGTGACTATTATTTTTTATACTATATTACTAAACTCTCAAATGATAATTATACCATTTTTTATAGATACGATTTTAAGTAATAGATAATAAATAATAATTAAAAGTTTTAATAGTTAATTCTAAAATATTTTCACATAAAATTTGCTCAGAAGTCTATATTATAGTAATACAAATTACATTAGTCTTTTATAGTTTTATATTATGTACAACTTATACAATTATATATAATGATTAATTATTGCATAATAGCTATTTAAAATGATAATTTGTATGTATACAGCCATCAGAAGAACTACTGAAGAATCATTATGCTGATCTGTCTGGAAAAGGATTCTTCCCAGGTCTTATAAAATACATGTCATCTGGACCAGTTGTAGCTATGGTAATTTTTTTATTTTTATTATTTATTACATTTACAAACGAAAATGGTTTTAGGTGTGGGAAGGATTAGATGCTGTAAAAACTGGACGTTTTATTCTTGGTGCGACTGACCCAAAAAATTCAAACCCAGGTACAATCAGAGGAGACTTATGCATCCAAGTTGGCCGGTAATTATATAAATTCAAACTTATTCAATTTAATTCATTAATTAATTTTTACATTTATGTTTTTAGTAATATTATTCATGGATCTGATGCAGTAGAGTCTGCCAACAAAGAAATTGCTTTGTGGTTCACTGAAAAAGAAGTGGTCTCATGGACAAAAACTGTTGACACATGGATATACGAATAAGCAATAAACATGGTATTATTATTTAAGTGATATTTGAGCTTAATTTAAACCCCATTTAGGGTTATGTACATGAAATGATTAAATTTTTAATAAATACATTTCTCTAACATACATATTTTGTTTTTGTTTTTTTTTTTTTTTTTTTTAAATGTTAAGTTAAATCATTAACTATTCAAATAATCTAAACTGTATGTTATGTTCTATTAGGTAGTATCCCATTATTTTTGAATATCAAAAACCTTGCTGATGTTAAATTCAATTATTTTTTAGTTAATGGAGTTTTATGTAGATGCAACTCTAGGTGCTCTTTCATCACAGTTTTTGTCAAATATTATTGTGCAGATAGTGTTCTATAAAATTATAGAATATTGCATTATGATACACATACAATTAAATAATATTGAAGATAATATTATTGAGAAGTTTACATAAAAAAAAAACAGAAATGTTGATCATTAACATGTAGCTTAGATGGAACATGAAATTGTTAAATGAAAACATCGCATCTATAAAAATATTTACAACTTTTATGTTTAATGAATGTAATATATGATAATTGCATTTATAGGTTTTTTACCTATTGTAAATTCAGGGATTTATTTTATACAAAAATGGTGTTAAATTCATATATATTTTAAGTATAGTATAGGAACAAGCGAGAATTGTTTATCACAATACCGCAATTCGATTCCATATGGTTTATTCAACAATTAAATAGGTATATCAGTTATATATAGAAGGGAACCTCCAATGGAACAGAAAAAGAAGATATCCCAGGTAATTTTCTGAATGAAGATTGTGGATTTTTTAAAGAAAACATTGTATTATATTTGATTACACATAAACCAACCTAATTTAAAAGTGTTACTTGTTGAATAAAATCATCATTATCACGCGCTCAGTGTTTACCATATTGTCGTTTACACAATTCGTGAATGGTTTAAAATACATCAAATGACCGTACACCAGTGGTGGTCTTGCAGTGTAATGGCAGAGCATGTACAGTGGCGTAGCTATCATCAGGCAAAGCAGGGCAGTGCCCTGAGGCCTCTAGAGCTCAGGGGCCCTCAGAGCTCTTGGTAAATTTTAAAAATACATTCGTAAAATAATTGAAATAAAATTGAAAAAAAGGTTGAATATTTTTAATATGATAATTGAATATTAGAAATTTAATATGAATATTGTATACCTATAAATACACACTATATGCAATGATAGGTGTATTATATGATAGTATATATGATAGACTTCTATAAAAATCACGATTTGAATCCTGCTAAATACTTCAATACCTATCTATCTATTATCGTAGTCCATAGCTCTATCATCTATGATATATACAAATTTACATCCGTAGAAGATAAAACAATAATTATTCATAAAGTTTTAAAATTGTATGCTTAATTGTATTAAAATTGTGTAACTGTGCTAAAAATTAAAATGCTGTGCTGTGCTGTGCCGTTGCATATTACAAGGCGATAGTTAACTAATAATTAATTAAGAACTAGTTTTAGTTATACTGCTATCATATGAACTATTTTCGTTATTTCTGTACGTTTTTTTCCTTTAAAATAATCGGTTACAAGTAAATCGTAATATTTTATCTCGCCAGTCGGCACATTTCATGGCATTTAGTAAATATTGATGAAACTTTCCATACTAGCCAAACTTTGATTTCTATAATACACACATACTCGTACTTCTCAAATAATATGTAAATTCAAGACGCTTTCTACGTTTATAATAATATGAAACATATTGGACCGATAACTGTTTAACTAAAGTATGAATTTTACGATTTCTGAAAATTGAATTCGTTGTATTTTGTGATTCTCAATCACTTCATTAGTATCCTTTTTTATAAAAAAAAAAAAATTAGGTAAAGGTTCTATTGGCATTACCAATTGTAACCTGGTTGGTATTTAAGGTTTACCGGAAATAAGCACGTTTAGAAGTTAACATTTTGAAATAAACATAAGTTATGCTATGACACCAATTTTCTCACACACTTATTCAATATAAGATTATGTCCAGTAGATAGAAATTATTGAACACAATATTAACAGTAGATAAGTCTAGAAATAACGATCTGTGTTGAGTACGTATGTGGCGAAGAATATGAAAAATATTTATCAACGTTTAAAGTGTACGATTACGGAACACATGAACATTTCTGGAATTGTATCAATTAAACATACACTTCCTCCGTAGACGTTAAAGACCATGAGAGTCAAAGCCAAGTCAAAATATAATTTAACATTGTTGATCAGCAGAAATTTGTATTAACTATATAAGTACAAATTAGATAGGTTGGACGACGAAAAGGTCCAAGCAATATAGTCGACTAAAACTGTAGGTCAATGCAATATTACTTACTGTGGACCTAAAATAATGCGTGTAAACGATATGAAAAACTGTACGACGGATAAAAAAAAAAAAATCGCTAAATTACCAGATTACAAATAGTGCTGTGTTACAGCTGGCTGGCTATGTATACAAAATCAATATAACATAATCCGTTGTGCGAGTTTTCAACGCGTGCAAAACAAGCGCGTAACATCAGTCGAACCGTTTTACACGATATCGTAACACTATGCACGGGAAGATGTTGAAGAGTAAAAATCAAACAGTCGCGATGACGGATCGTTCGGAAAGACCTTTGGCCAATGCGGACGACGGCCACAAGTGCAGGCTGTTCGTGGGCAAACTGCCGAAAGTGAAGACGGCAAAGGAGATATTTGACGAGGTGAGCCGCATAACGCGCGGCCCCCCGGTGCGCGTGACCACGTACGAGAACTTTGACAACCCGTCGATGCACCGGGGCTTCTGCTTCCTTGACTACGGGTCGGCGGCCGCGGCCGCGGACGCTAAGCGGACGCTGTCGCAGCACAAGCTGTTCGGGTGCAACACGGTCGTGGACCGGGCGGACCCGAAACCGCGGCCGGTCGCGGACACGACGCCCAAGGTGCGCGTGCTGTTCGTCAGGCAGTGCGGCGGCGGTGTGGTGCTCGACGAGCGCGCGCTGGCCCGTAAGTTCGGTCGGTACGGGGCCGTGGAGCGCGTGAAGGTGCTGAACAACCACGCGTTCGTGCGCTTCGAGCGGCGCGAGGACGCGCAGTCGGCCATGTACGCGCTGGACGGTTCCCGGGACGTGGCCACGGGCGTGCGCGTCGATGTCGCGTGGGCCAAGTCGCCTGCGGACAAGCAGACGCAGCAGCGGATGTTGCGCGGCCGGGTACAGAAGTCCGCGCCTCGGCCACCGGCACGCGTTGTCTGCGGGGCCAACGGGCGCGCGGCCACTACCGCCGCTGCCGCGACCACGCCAAGTATGACGGTTACGACTTCGGACCACGGCAATCGTGCGACCGGTGTACTCCCCATGCCACTGCAACAGCCACTGCTGCCGAAGCCGTGCCCGACCAGCGCAACAGCGGAAGTCCGCGACGATGCGGCAACAACGACGGCGCGCGCGCGCAGACGAGTGCAAAACGGTCCGTCACGACGGCGGCGATTGGATAAAGGGTTAGACTAGATCGTGGGATCAGGAACTTTTTCCAACAGAATTTCCACCAGCTGCGCCAAACGCGATTGACGTCAACCTAGTGTTGTGCAGCCGTTCACTTTTCATAATGTTTAATACAATTATAAATTTTGTTGAAAAAAAACGACGTACTTTATGTTAAAAAAAAATAAAGAAAAAAATAAATATTGTTTCAAATTCGACTTTGGTTTTCTATAGTTTTGTAAACTCGACGCGAGTGTTCATACAATTGTATCATGAATTATTGCGTTTTCATACGTATATTGAAGTGGCCACTGATCAAATATCATGGCACCCAGCACCCGAGCCACGTTTAACGGCTATACGAATTTGGCGTAAAACGATTGCGCACTTTTTGTCTTTTAGGTATTACATTATACCAATGTATGTTAAACTGTGTTCCGCGGAATCCCTGGGTTCTCCGAAGGTCATATGAGGGTTCCACGAATCATAAGTGTTGTTTATCGAAATATTCAAAAAAAATTAATTTGAAAACACATTACTAAAAATCATAGGTGGCTATTGGGAAATAATCGTGTTAGGCTTGCATATTTATAAAATACTAGCTGAACCCGTTCACTTCGTAGCCCGTTGAAAATCTTATCTGTTAATAAGTATGAAATGATGAAATGATGGATGTTGATCCATTTTTTGGTGTTGGTCGGGGGCCCCCCATTTTAACGATTGATTATGTCATATGGACAATTTTATAAGCTAAAGCTTGCTATAACTTTTTCAATTCGAAAAAACATTCTAGAACTCTAAAAATCAATCATCAAAAAAATTTAAAAAAAAAAATTAAAAAAAGGTTTTTCCAAAAAAAATTTTTGTAAAAATTTTTTCCTGGCAATTACGAACAACAAAAAAAAAAAATTGAGCCAAACCGGCCCAGCCGTTCTTAATTGATTGAGAAATTCTGAATTGTTATACATTTTTGGCTCCATTTTTATTATATTTAAATTTTGCATGATATTCAAGAACAATATGCAGTGTACAATAAATAATAATTCAAAGTCAATAGTGTTTTGTACTTATACAATATAAGAAAGGTAAAAAGACTACCATCGACAACGAAAAATTAGTACGTGTCCACGTAATTATAATAGATAAAATTACGATTTGGTTTCAATACGTATGTTGGCCGTGCCTTACGATTTTCATACAGGAAAATAGGAGAATTCTAATTCATAGAGGTTCCACATAGAGGCGTAGATACATTTTTTTTTTCCAGGGGAGAGGGTGTTTAAGACAATTATTTTTGACGTTCGTAATATTCTTAATATATCCTAATATGAGTTCCAATATAATAATATTACATTTGTAATGGTATTATTATTATATCCCTTATTCAATGAAAATTATTTTGTTACTCAATTTTTATTATTTACCTAATCGTAGCAAAATTAAAATATCATTTTACTATAATGTGTAGGTAGGTACATAAGAATTAAATACCTTAAAAAAAATCTAGGGGGATGGAAACCCCTTACCCCCCCCCCCCCCCGTAACTACGCCACTGGTTCCGCATAAAAATATAATATTGTTTCGTGTTTCGTGATCTCAAAAGTGTAAGAAACACTGCATTATACTATAAAAAATACACTACATTTTATACATTAAATAGGACAAATGTTAAACAGTATAAAATATATATTCAACAATATAAAATATTTGTTTGTGCACGATCGTCTTGGTGTTTGCTCGAATATAAAAAGGTAAAAAATGTGGAATCGTGTTGCAATGCGAATTATACATAATCATCAATCCGAACGTAAATATCTTCAGTATTCTACTAATAATGGTCTGGTAGGCAAAACACTATGAAATATTAATTTACCGATAACATTAAAATAACATAGCATAACTTTACATGAAATAACGTTAAAATCGTGACACATTTCACTTGGATGTAATTGCTTGAGTGATCTCTCAAGGATACTGTTTATAACTTTTGACTGACAAATATCTAATAATTTTCTTAAAATGTGTCCATGAGTTTTATTACTAGACTGTACAAAATTTAACGAAGATTTTATTTTTCTCTGGGAAAACTTGGAAAAATCTCAAAACGGAATTTCAATAACACATCTCATATCTGCTAAACAAGTTGGCCAACCAAACGAATATTGACTTTGTTTGCTTGAAACGGTCAAAATTATATCTGGAGGTTAGCGATTTTTGAGTTGCGCGTGCAAAAATTTTAGTCAAACTAAACGTTATGGTTGTTTAAAAGGTAATATTGATTGTGACAGTCGTTACCATAACGCATTAAATTGTTCAGATAAATAATTATTATATAAGGCTTAGTTGTATAATTAATTATATTATATGTAAATTATTATGTAATTTATTTTATTATTTATTTATTTTATTTTGGGCACTCAAAGTGACTGACCAAATTTTGAAAAAAATTACATGATGTCAAATTGGAGTGACCGTTTCATGAAAAAGTGACCATATTTTGAAATATTTTCGTATTCACATAGTGGGAAAAAGCCATTTCCATTTCATGAAATGGTCAACTTTTCATGAATAGATCAATTTCATTAAGTGGCTACGACATACATATATATATACAATACATGTTTTGATAACAACCTAAGCAAAAATCTCATTACGTAGAGTTGTATGTCTTTTCGATTCGTTGCCAGCTGTAGGACATAATAGCTCATTGATGTAGGACAGCAAAAATGATTTACGATGATACAATTTACAATTTATTCAGCACATTATATTATCAATCATTAAGTACAGAAGAAAAAAAAACGTTATTACTAAAAAAGAATAAAATAAAAATAAAGGAAAAGAAAAGAGTGAGTTTTAACTGACAAAAATATAACTAAACATATATAGGATGATGTGATTGCTTAAAAATTAAAAAAAATTAGCTAAAATCAACAAATTAACAATACATTATAAAATCTGCATCGTGTTGCAAAAAAAAAAAAAAAAACTTCAATTGTTTGATAAACACATATGTACAACAAAAACAAAATAATTTTAAAACAAATATACAATTAAAATACACTATTTATAGGTAATTATATAAATTATCAATATATCTTATTAATTGTTCAGGTATCGGAGTCACAATAACAAAATACTCGTCACTGTGTTTAACGTGTTCGCTTTAATTACAATACCGTAATATTGTTTTAAAAACGTGGTTTTTATCTAACAGGACCTGACACTACTAATTCACGTCACCTAAAACTATGTACAAAAATGATACTTTTTACATATATGTCTCAATATCGAAGCGACTACGTCAAATGCACGTGACAAAAAAAAAAAAAAAAAAAATTAGGAATACAGAAATGTACTGTTGTGAAAACGACAATATCGCGCTCGACAAATATATCAATACGTATAAGGAACATAATATAAACCCTGCAGAAACGTGAACATTACAATATTAAATCTTAAACCTATATTGAAGAGCCGAAGATCATTTTACAATCGACACACGTTACACATTCGTGTAACGAAAAAGCCAAGAATACACTTCTATATCATAGTAACAAGGCAAATATTATAATGTTTGATATTGACATAGGATTCGTTTGAACATCGGTTTTAACAGGCTGCATTTTCGCAGTGCACAATGCGTTTTTCGTAACGGTATATAATATAATAATATACAAGTACATCCCAACGCGTTCGCACCCACCGCCGCCCGCTACCACGAAGCCCACACAATCATTGTTCTCAGTCTTTGATACATCACCGGGGTTAGTACCTGTATTCGGTTCTTGAACTCGGACTTCTCGGACGCAACAATAAATTATAATAATGCCTAGACGTCGAGACATTATAGTTGGGGCTCGGAGGATTTTTCAGTGAATACCGCCGCCGTGCATTATGTCCCGTGGCGTGGCGCGCCGCTAGGAACGGGGGTGTTGAGCAGGGGTTATTGTGGTGAGGACAAGGGGGAAAAATGTCGTCGCGTCCACCGGATGTAAACTATTATAAGCACACGTACACCCACACAAGCATGTTATATGTTTGTATGCAGGAACCTATTCATCTATTATTATGCTTAGGTAGTTGGTATATTATAATCTAGTCGGTCGGATTACCTAAGTTTTCGGGTAACGGTAGTTTTTTTGTTTGGCTACCGGTTTGCGAAGTGGCGTCGTCGGTTGAATAGATTTCTGAAAATTTGCTACGAACGTTATGTCTTGTGCACCTCCCTCCCTGTTATGGAACCCGAAATGTCGCTAAAATTACGGGAAACGCGTGCGTTTCTGCTCTCGGAACGTACGACTACAAAAGCTTCACACCCAAACGCAAAGAGTGTGGTACAGTAAAAATTGCTGATCGGTATTTCGAGAGGAGCGAAGTCGTTTGCACACTCGGGCCAGGTATATAGATATACGTTTTCCTCGTATGCTTTTATTTTATCCCTACACGCGACTACGATAGTTCTTATACCACCAGGAGACTAACAGTGATTTTAAATGATTAGAATTTTTTTCATTCACACCGCTGTTTGAACTAGTTGGAAGTACTAAAAATAGAATATCATAGAAAAGTTGACGGACGCCGTCTATGTTTTCCTGTTTAGAAGTTGAAAACAAAAGTGTCTATGCGTATGGTACGTATGGTGTAGAGAAAAAAAGTTTACTCGGCGGATTAGTATTTATGTACATAAATGTGCGTCCTCGGGGTTTGAAAAATTAAAATTTGTCCTATGATGAAAAATATGGTGAATATAATGGTCTACGAATTGTCGTTTCGTTGAGAAAAAAAAAACGGTCCATGATGATATAAATATATTGGGAGGTTTTGACTATCATAGAAGTACATACGGTCTTGTACAAATTCTTGTGATGATGCAACGCCAATGTGTGTTCGTATACACGTGCAATATTATTCAACGACATCGTTCTTTGTAGAAGGGGTTCCCCACGGTCCCCGGTTTTCTAACCCGCTAATCTAACAACCTAACTTGCAGCTTTGGCAAACGCGTGGAACGTCAAAAGTCGACACTTGTAAGAACGAAAAAATTAAAAATAAAAGGACGTTTCATTCCCGGCGGGTCAGTACCAAGTGTAAAAAGGAGGGTGCGTTTGCCGGGGCTGGTAGTAGGCGGCCGACGTGGGGCTCATCTGGCCGCCCATGCACGCGGTCGGTATGAGCGCGGGCTGCGGGCTGATTCTGGTGGGGTTCATGGGCGGCATCTGATGGTGTCCGCCGCCGACGCCGATGCCGCCACCGCCGCTGCCTCCGTGGTGATGATGGTGGTTGGCCAGAGCGGTCCAGCTGGATGGACTCTGCATGGACACCAGTTCGGTCGATGAAACGGTGATCAAGCTATCACCGCCGTTCGTGCCTATCGAGAAAACCACAAAAAATCAACGTTAAAACAGTAATAATAATATAATAAACGGTCACAATTGTCATACTATAATACGTATTCGTGGGTTCGTGAATAACTGTACACAGGTAAGAAGGTTGAGTAAAAAAAAAAAAAGGAAAAGGAAAAATATTGAAATTTAATTGATGACGTTCCGTGAGGAAATAGAAAGTTATTAGAAACATCGAGATTAAATTGTATACTCTTATAATGGCATAATATTATGGACGTGGCACATCCGAAGTTAATGTGTGCACTAATAATTGTTCACATTTATTGCCGTGAATATTATTGATTAATTTGATAACGTCAATATTAGCCGTGGACTCATTATCCGAGGCTTTCTATAAAAACTCTGATGTTATTATTTCTGTGATTGATAAATCTTACGGTATAATATTCTATTATAATGATTAACTGGACAATATGAAAATTATACAAATAATAATCATATGTTATCCAAAGTATGAGGATATTGTTGACATTACGTGACTGTTAACATTACCCACGCCATATGTATAACGTACGTGTATTATGTTGCATTTGGATTAAAAATAAATAATTGTAAGCAAACTCAAGGAATATATATCGCTAGTTTCACAATATTGTGATTCGCAAATACGATAGACATCGTGAAGAATGAACACTTTTTTCTTTGAATTCTTAATTCATGTGGATAACACATAAAGCTGCTGTTTTCGGATAACCCAGAGCATGAAAGAATGTGAATTGTACGTTCACTGAAAACTATCGAGTACACAAGTACATAGAATCCGAACGGATTTAAAGTCTATATCTGACGGTAATTTATTATATTTGTACTCGATTCATTTGAATATATTATTAGCCATTTATTTTTAAATCGAACTTTTGTATGGAAGTGTTCTGCACCGACGCTGTGTGTAGTACCGTAACAAGTTATGCTTACCGTTCGATTGTCCCATGAGAGTGATGTTGGCCGACACCGGTGACAGTTGATGGTGGGCGATCATCGTGGGAGCAGCGTTGGGAGCCGCTGAACCGATCTGATAGGCTTGCGACGCGGCCGATAACAAACTTGGCGATGAGGCTTGATGGCCGCCTCCGCCGGCTGCTCCAGGTCCAATGTGCAGCTGCGAAAGCTGACCGCCACTGCCGTTCAACTGTCCCATCTAATATCACAGCAAATATTTTGTGTTAATGTAAAACGTTCACGGGTACAATATATATTATAACGAATTTTGTGTAATTTGGTTTGTTTTTTGTTTATATACGTAACTTTTAAAAAAATTTTTTTAACTTTCTAAATGTATGAAAATGTTAATTATAGTAAAATAATAATAATAATAATAATAATTATAATAATATTTAAGTAAAATAAACAAATGTTTAAAAATGTTTGTTTATTTTACTGCAAATACAAGTATGATGACTGAAAAAAAGAAAGACGGTGGGTAAGGAGAAATTAGTATATTAATAATTAATAGGACATAGTGTAATAAAGTTCGAATCATATTAACAAGGAATAAATATTAAGTATAACATTACCACACTAGTTAACGATACACCGAACAACGATCTAGACCAGATCTCACGAATGACAATCATTCGTCACACGACAATACATTACGTATATATATATTATTACAGTTTATAAATAACCTTACGACCCCGCTGGTAAACGGTGTCTACAGCACCATACAAGACCCTTTTTATGTCATTTTACCCGCTCGTATATATACATAAATACTATGCATGTGTATAGAAACACGTTAGCAACTATTTTTCGGGACAAGATCATTATTATTGTTACCACATGCACGTCGTCGATCAGTACGATCGATGTAGGTACAAACGCAAAATAATGACGCAACCGCGTTCTTTTACCGATGTACCAAAATACCGATGACAAACGATGTGCGCACGTCGTATATTATATTGTGTGTTCTAATGTAATATAAATAATAAGATATATGAGGGCTGTGGAGACAAGAAACCAAAATAGATCAGTTCGTTTGTCTGTCGCGAATATTGTAAAATAAAGAACGGTGCTCGGAAAGATTAAGTTCGCCTTCACCACACGAAGAGTATCTTTTGTAATTTTTATTGATTTTAAGTTTTGTGAAATAGTAGAGCAAAGAAAGAAACTATTATACAATCACACGTTTTATTTGATAAAGTTGTATCGATCAAATGGGTTTACCTGGGACGTGAGCAGAGATGTCGTAGACGTGTACAACGGTGTGCTCGGATAAGAACCGGCCGCGATACCGATATACGACGTGGCCGTTGCGGCTTCGGTACTGATATTGCTATGTGGTCTGTTGTCGTGGTCGATTAGCGTTGTAGCTCCTAGGCCACTATACATCATGTTGTTTTGCTGTTCTTCTTTGATCAACATCTGTTGTTGTTGTTGTTGTTGCTGTTGCTGCTGTTGTTGTTGTTGCTGTTGATGGTGATGATCGTCGGCGTCTAAATAAAAAAAAAAAATATTGTATAAATAGCCTATTTTTTGACCAAAAATATATCAGAATATATGCTGAAATTTAAAATTTAAAATACATTGTTCGCATTTTTTTGAGCGTTTGACATAATATCACCGAAGATCAATAATTGATCTTCGGTGATATTATATTATATTATTCATTCTAATAATACGTCTGCATGCATGATTTGATATTATAAAACCGTCGAAAGGTCAGAAAAAAGAATTTTTTTTATTATTACAGTTCATATCGATAATTATTTAAGAATATACTTTAGATAGCATCGAAACGCATATAATTTCTAAAATGTTATCAATACAATTTTTTTTTTTTTTTAAAATTGTAGTAAATAACAATTATAATATTACAACTATGTTAATGTTATCAACTGTTATCAAATGTTAACCATCTACCAATAATACTGACGATTTAAAATTTCCCGATACAGAAGTTACCAAGTCGAGGTGATATAGACCCAGAGTTATTTAGTTATTTTAATTTACTTATAAAACACGACGTGCAAGTAATTTCTCAGATGCATACCAGTTTTATATCCGTCCGGCGTATTGTACGGTTCGTGCAACTGTTGAGGCGACATTATGTACGCGGGCGTGGAAGACGAGTTTGGCCCCGACGACTGTTGCTGCTGTTGGTTTTGCTGCTGCGCTGATGGTGAGTACCCGAGCGCCAACCCCATACCGTAGCCTCCGGAACCCGGTGTCGAACTTCCGGTGTTGCTTGACATTTGTTTTCTCAGTCTAGCGCGCCGGTTGCTGAACCATACCTGTTGGGAAACGAGTTGGAAAATAAAACCACACCGTATATAATGACCGTTAACGTAGTGCACACACACACACACACACACACATACACACATATAAACATGTATATATATATATATACGTATATATATAAAGGTTACAACCAATTTATTTATAACATAATGCATTATTTTACTAGAAAAAATAGTTATTATGTTAAATACTAATGAAAAACGTTTTAGAAAACATCTATTTTGATAATTGATTTTGGTTAAGGTTTAAAAAAAATATATATAGGTCTTTATCAATAAACATTTAATACTTAGAAAATATTACTGTAATGTAAAATACTATAGATGTTTATAATCGTCGAATGTTTAATTCTAATCATTAAAGCATCGCGAAAGGGTTTAAAATTAACATTAAAAATAATTAAACCATCAGTAAAAATTAAAATGCTTGTATCAGTAAAATAAATAAATTAGTGTTTAATACCAATATTAAGTGTTTTTAAAACGGGTTTTAAATGCTAGATAATATAAGTTCTTAAATACTTTTGCTAAAACTATTTACAATATTGATATTTGTGATTACTGTCGTATTATATGCTACAAAAGGGAAGGAAACATAAATATATAAACGGAGCGGTATGCAGAAAAATAAATAGCTAACAAACTAATATACATTACGATAAGACACGCACGCTTTTTCTTCGGTGGATAATTTTATATATGTATCCATATTTAACCACTGGAGGGGAAGACTTTAACCTTTCCAATGTTTTTGAAGCCCTTCCAAGTCTACGTATTTGTACTATTTTTTTTTTCATAATAATTCATCATTAATGTTGAATGTATACAAAGAATTACACGTTTTCGATTGTACCGAGAGTTTTATATGTATCAGTTATTAAAATACATAGTGCCAAATAAATAATAAAAGTATAAAATATATCGGAGTCGTAGGCTCGTAAAACCATTGCGAATTTGAGGTAAAAACACGTTTGTGAAAATATAATAAAATATAGTGGAGAGTTTATAGGGATTCATTTGAGGAATAACCATATATATATATATATATATATATATATATAAGCTTTTTATCTTTTGTTTTAAGAAGAAGGTTGCATATAATACGTTGAAAAATATAATTTAGTATTTTCGAAGAAGCTTCCCTCCCACAGATAGCTCCTAAATTATTACCTAAATATTCTTTTAGAGTTCATCGATAAAAATAAATCCCGCTTAGTAGTGTTTGTCTCACCTGTATTCTGGCCTCAGTCAATTTAGTCCGCTGGGCTAACTCTTCTCTGGTGTAAATGTCCGGGTACTGAGTGCGTTCAAACGCTTTTTCCAGCTCATCCAATTGCAACGCAGTGAACGTAGTTCTACTTCGTCGCTGTTTGCGCTTCAGTGGTATACCTGGTTCCGAGTCACAATCAGAGCCATCCGAAGTTTTACCTATGCAACAACATACAATATTTAGATAATTTAAGGATTATACATTTTTTTTTTTTTTAGATTCTGGATGAAACAAGAAAACTTTAGTTTTGTTATACATAATATATAATTAACTATTTACAATAATTCATAGAAATCGATTTTATACATTTTTAGTAAACCCATGATATTTTATCATAATATAATTTTCAAGACACTGTGATGCATACAATTTCTGTGTATATCTATTATAGTTATCCAAAACTTCATAAACTATATATATATATGTGTGTATTGTACTGTCAAAATATGACGCTAACAATTTGTGTTTTTTTAATGTTATATTATATAAATTTTGCACATTTGTGAAAAAGATAGCTCTTTTCATTGACTTTTAATATTTTTTTAAATTATATTTCTAACAAAAGTTACTAAAAAATATCAGCATCTGATTAACAAAAATAAAAGTCTGTACTATTGTTAAGCTTTCTATTGTTACTGATACATTAAATATATGAAATAACGTAACATAATACCACATTAACAGTATTGTGAATAAGAAATGACTAAATTGTTAGTATTCTATTTCGCTTGTTTGAATAATAAGTTTAGATTTTTTTTTCAAAAATAAGAAAAAATATTTTATTTTATTCATCCATCAAAAATAATACTTTATTTAGATCTATTCTCCGTTGAATACTTGTATACTATAATGACGGTCCATTGTTACTACAGCAACACGCTGACACCATCGTACATTCATAGTTTACCGAGAATTTGTCGGCACAAAGAGTTCACTACACTCGTCGAATATACGTTAAAACGAGGAAAATTGTGCAATGCGTATGTGTATGTATGTGGTGAGTGTACCATTGAAGTTCGTGCGAAATGGATTTGTTGCGTTTCGTGGAAGTAACGGTTTTACAACATATACAGTGTTGTGTATAAGTGAAAACTCAAATTGATTCGTTTATTATATTTTTATAAAAACACATTTTATATTGTCAAACCGATAAATACTTCTTGTTACGTTAATCTAAGCTTAAGGCGCGAATTGTTTTATTTTTCTCTTTCCGCAGGTTGATTTGAAAAAAAAAACATGTGTAGACCTATTTATTGCACGAAAACTATTTAGCGAACGTTCAAGGGGAATCGCTATGAAAACAATGTAAAATTTAAATTGATCTACCTGTTTGTATACCTATTAAATAATGTTCTTTATTTATCACAAAATAAAATTTATTTCAAATAAGTTGTTATTATAACTAATAGCGAATGATGTAATATAAAATTATAATATTTTTGTTAAATTTTAATCAAATCAAGAAATAACCCAAATCGATGTGCGGTTATTTTATTTGTGTCCGTCTTTCCATAGTATCGTATTCTTACAGTTGGATCTAGTGTAATACTAGATGTTAGTCTGGTCATGGGAAAGGTTTTATTTATTTAATTAAAAAAAAAAACATATTAATCATGATGCAAACTAGGAAGTGTCTTACTTGCGACGGGAGGTACATACTTTATAACAATAATAAATATTATTATTATCATAACGATTGAGCCCTACTTAACGCATGCCGAGACGATCACTCACACACACACACATACCTTATTGATATATGCATAAACACACGCGCAACAGTTTAGGATTTGAACGTGTCGGATGACTGAAGAGTGTGCGTGTGTGTTCGTGTGTACCTACATGATTTCGGCAGACCGCAACGATTGGGTTACACAAAGAGACCGACTGGCGGCGACGAACACATTTCGCTCGCAATCGCCTTGTTTTTTGTTTTATTATTCTGTTCCCGTGCAATACAAGTGCATGTGCGCGTGTGCGCTTGAGAAAGAAAAATGTGGCGCACCGAGGGTCTCTATCGTCGCGGTCGGCGCGAAGGGAAACGAAAAATCATTTTTCATAATTTAGCGAAAGAAAAAAAACTTCGCTGTGGGTTTTGACGGCGGCATCATGAGAAGACACACACATACGAAGGCGCTTATATAAGGACCGGCGCGGCGGTGGTTCTAAACCCAAAACCTGGTAATGATTTTAAAATAACAATAACACGCACGTCGTGCGCCGTTCAGAGTACATAATATTATATATATATATATTATTATTATTACTATTATTATATTGTGTATCGCGCGGTGTATTAATGACGTTTGTGGTGCAAGAATCGGTTTCTTGTAATAATAACTACACACAAAGACGGCGACGATGATATTAACACGATTGTTATATTTATTACATCTATCCGACACAATTTGTTCGCGACATTAAAGCGGCCATCGGGTGTGCGCACGACGAGTGCAATCTGCAACAAGTGTGCGTTTAGGTATAATATGACTTCGCGTCGCCGACACCGCCGACGCCACGTTTTTGTTGCGGTCCGCTGCTATCCCGGACAATGCACAAAATAAAATCGAACAAATTGTTAAGTATTCCTACGCGTATTGTTGTACCGGTCCTGTGCAGTTGTAGGTAGGTACCCATCACACGGTTTACCAACTCGCATATTTCAATAGGTATATTATATACCTAGCACAGTTTTGGAAGGACTATTTAGCATGGTCGGCGAAACATTTTATTCAATTAATATTCGCCTAACATCATAGTGCTCCAAATTAGCAAATTTAAGAAATTAAATTTAATAATTCGAACTATTATATAAGTGAGATTAAATCAGCTTAACGTCTAGTCCGATCTACTTTAATATCTTATACTCTCAACACTTCAGGATGTAGTCGTAGTGTGAAAACCGCTTTGAAAACCGGTAATTCGGTCGAGGACTAAATTATATGAGAAAGCGATAACGAATAAGTCTTGAAAATAATCTATATAGATGGGCAGTTCAAGCAGAATACTATTACTCTATATATATTTCTCTTTGGGTAATTTAAGTACATTTTCATTTCCACGCTGGTTGGTCTCACACAAAATTATTGGCAGTTACCTTTAGGATATATGAACCATTAAATATGTATTATTTATGTTCAACATTTACTTAAATAATCTACACACGTTGAAAATGTTACGATTTTTAAATTCCTAAAGCATATTAAATACAGGTATCTCCGGCTAAACATAAACTTCCAATTAATCTGTATTAGATTGTTATCTAAAATATATCTATGTTAGATATCATATGATTTTAATTGATCTTATAGTGCACGATTTTTAAACATATTTTTATGAGTATATTTGTGGGTTTTTAGTGTTGTTAAATAATTCGACGGTGAGAAAAATATATACGTTTTTCATTTTTTTTATTGATTTCAAACAGAACCGCCTATTACTAATCAATCACGTTTTCGACTTGTGTGGCTTATCTTTTGAACACCATTCAAATGCTATTGTTATGAGGTTATGGTCAACGTGGTCATTTAAAATTTTACTACAACAATTTAAATATACCTCACATATTGAAATTATAATAAATGTTTAACGGCGGAACACAGCTAAAGTAATAGAGTATATAAGCCGCGTATTTCCATTCCATCAAAGTCATATACGTTTGAACGAATGCCAAACACAATAAAAACTATTTTATTATCGCTTCATTAGAGGAGAACTAAAAAAAATCAATTTCGCAAATGTGTTGTTACGGTCGCAACATTAACGATTCAAAAAAATATCAATTTGAAAAACTATTCGGAGAATAAATGTAGTATCAAACTTTCAATATATTATTTATATTAAAAACATATTTTTAAATATTTATTTGAAACATATAATACATATAAAATATATTTTCTGTGATATATACGGTTAAGCAATTTTATTTTTAAAAAAGAAAATCAATAAATAATTAGTAAACGTACATACGATACGGTAAATAATGTCGACAAATTATATAAGTGTAGAAATTTTTGTTTTACGGGTTTAATTCATTTAAAAATTAATTTAAGCGTTACAAATTATTTGTAATTACCATAAAATATACATATGGACTATGGATATTTATTATTACGTTAGATACTATTTCAGTTTTTATTATAGTTATTTTCCATGAACGAAATAGTAAATATTTAACAACGTTTTTATTTATAATTTCTCTATACTTCTCTGTATTTAGCATATATAAAAAAAAGGAAACTTACCATCGCTGACTTTTTTCTCTGAACCTGTGTCATCACCATCGTGACCTCTTAAAAGTCTTGATATTGCACTGATGGACGGAGCACTTCCACGATCGCATAATCCTTCTCTGATCAATCTTAAAAAAAAAATAAATAAATAAATAAAATGCCATTAATATTATGTATTACTAAACATAGTAAAAAGGCACGCGTTTACAGTCCCGGGTGAAATCGTGCACAACATGCACGGAGGATGTTCATCTTTAATAAAATTCACACCCACGTACTTAATTTTTTTTCTAATGTCAATGACTATATAAAATTATAGGTTGTACACCGAATACATATATAGTATAAAATAGCAGGTATTAACGAAATACGATAAAGCGTTCAGATCCTATTTATACGTGTTTCAACAAAGGTTTTGAATGAAATCCATAAAACAGGCCCTCCTACCGATTTTAAAGAACTGTATAAATGTTTTTATATCGGTAAAATACACAAAAAAAAAAAATAATAATAATAATAAAAACGAAAGGGACTTAAATGTAAAAAAAAAAAAAAAAAACGGTAACATCTACTTAAAGAAAACTGTTTTTGAAAGGAAAAAAATTGTACAGGTATACTTGAACGTATCGCAACAAAAATATAAAATAACGATGTCTACAGAGAGAGTAAGAGAGAAAAGGAGTCGACATGTCACAATTTATTATTGCATTATTGATCATTGCGTAATTGTCAAAACAATTGGGTTGCACAATCAATAATGATAAAAAACAATGCTGCAGACTTATAATGGACATATTTTTATGAATATATAATTTACACTTGTTATTTTCTAGTATAAAATGTTCAATCATTTTGAGGGGGCAAAGATGATATATTTATTATACGAAATTGGTATTAAGAACTACTGCAGAGATAGAGAATATATGAGCAAACAATTTGTGACGTAATTTATTTTCATAAATGTATACATCGGGGTTTTGACATTATCTAAGACATGCGTTCGTATTACAATACTAACCCAACAAATAGTCGGTTTTTATGTTTAAGTAGTTGACAAGTGTAGAAATAAATTTCAGCCTACTTTAAGAAACCATTAATTTATCTACGGCATTTTATTGTTGTACGACGTTTTAACACGCATAAAATGGTCGAACAGTACACATACTGGACTACCTAACAATGCTGCGGAGGGAAAAAAATCGAAGATGAATAGTGACAAAAAAAAAGGACCTAAAGGTCATATTCTGAAACCGTTATTTATGGCTCCATATACCAAATACATGTACAGTATGTACAAGTATAACATGTTGTATAGATGTAGCAATTTTATATATGTGTAATGTGTAAGCAAGCCAGTTTCGAGTCAATAAATTTAAATACCCTTCAGTGAGTTGAAAGAAGACATTTAAAGGGTGCAACAAGGGTAAAAAGTCTCGACCTGAGAAAAAAAAATCCCATTGACAACTGATGACTGTATTAAGTACATAATATGTGGATTTTATGTCTTGTTGCTGGGGAAAAAAACCACTGAGCACGCGTCCTTTTTCATATACAAACATATTTTAAAACTAATAATAAACTATAATCATTCCCGTGCACATATAGTTTTATTATCTTCTAGGAAAAAGAGTTCTGTTTGAAATTTAAAGAAAAACGTAAACACTAACCTTTTATTATCGTGATATTGGGCGGGCTCATTGTCATTTCTGAAACAAAAATGGGATCATTCTTAGAGCTTTCAATTTGAAACACAATAAAGAAATCACTTTAAAACTTAATAACACAAATTAAACTTAAAACACATAATGAGAATTGAAAATTATTCGTTGGAGGGAATGCATTGAGGGATCGTTTATATTTTGTATACATTTGGTGTTTTATATTAACTATAAATGTAATTATTACTAATTATAGTCATCATTCCGTATACATTTTACATAAAAAAAATGTATGATGTATTGTTTGTAAAAAGTATAATAAAATAGAGTTGCAGGTTGAATGAAACATAAGATATATTTATATGAATACAATACATATAATTACTATTATTTTATATATACATATAATATAAATATATAACATATTATATATATATATATATATATATATATATATATATATATATATATATATATATATATATATATATATATATATATATATAATATGTAATATATTCATAGTCTAAAAGTAAGTACCGAAAATGATTACTAAAAATAAAATTGCTATTAGTCATATAATGCTATTTGATAATAGAAACATTAATTTATGTACATAAACTTTAGAAATACATCGACTGATTTTAATTGTACGGTTATATTAGTATAATAGTTATGAATTTTCTAAATAAATTCTAGTATAGCTATATGAAAATGAAAATATTCATAGATGAAAATCATATCTTAAATAGTTATAGAAATAAGCATTACTAAAACTTTTTAAAACATCATATAAACCTCAAACATTAAAAAAATCTTGTACCTAAGTGTGTTTTGAAATCTATCAATATCATATAGGTATGTTAATACATATACTCATATATTCATAATTATGTATAAAATAATTTCTTAAGATATCTATAGAATATATATAGATATATATACCAATTACAATACCGTATTAATAAACTTTTTTATTATGTTTAAATTGTATTAGGTAGATGCCAAATACTTTTTCTTGAGAACTTAATATAAATTATACTAATTTATATAAATATAATGATAATGAAGTTAAATTAATTTAATATTATGAACTTTCCCAATTTTATTTTATTTTTATAAATTACATATTATACGAGAAAAATAAAATACTTGACTCTCACAGGTATATTAATGTTAATACATTTTTTTGTATTTATTGAATATTTCAAATTATCTAAAAACCCATAACATAGCAGTAAGCTACAGATTGTAATTATAGATTGTAATAATCCGAGCGTTGTAATACAATATTAAATATTTAAGTATTTTGAAGCTTATTATTTATAATATGACCTTAATTGAATACTATTATTATAGCTGTAAATTTATATGGATTATTAAAAGTGCATATATTTAATAATGTTATGGGTTATATTTTATATTCGTTCAAAGTTTTGGAATAATACATATTATATTTTATTTATAAATCGCTTATTCGGTCTTCATTAAAGTTTTCCTGACTGCTAATTTTTTATTTTTGTTAACATCTTTTAGATCACACTATTTATACATATTATATTTACAATTTGTAAGCATTATACATATGTATATTTTAGTTAAAATCAGTCGTGAATATCGAAATACAAATAACATTCAAAGGTCTAGTCAGTCGGTTAATGATAAATGACGTAGAAAGAAATAAAAGTGCGCCAAATATGTTTAAGCAGTGAACAGCTACGAGTATAACTCCACTGACAAAAATACCGATGTGAGGAAGACATATTATTCGAAAATAAACACATTTGGAAGTCGATTACTTTGAACGGATGTTAAGAAATTCTAGTTGAACTCTTGGTTAAATTCTTTAATAGGTTTAAAACGTTAAGTATAATTATAAATCTATGTATTGCCATATGTATTTAAGCCAGCCAAATAAATAAATACATAATATTATATTATAATAGTGTTTTTATATAATATCGGGAATAGTTAACGTTAATTCGTAGGTTTATAGTAAGCTATCCATTTTACAAGAGTTAAGCCATAATTTAATTTTCACTTGCTCTCTAATAGACAAGTTATTTGAAATGTAATTATTTAAATATTAAATATTTACGGAATTATAACATTTTAAAGATATCGATATGAATTTAATAACATAGCGAGTCTTAATTCAATTGTACTTTTACGAATTTATATCATATCTATATAATTATAATATTATTAATATAAAACCATGTACTCTTTTTTTTATCGGTTTGATAAAAAATAAATCAAATCTGTATCACAATTGTGTAATAAACGTCATTCATTATACGATTGTTGGGAGATCGTAGCTATGAAATGTGATCACTGTTTTGAGAAATTTTATTTTTTCAACGTTATACGAGTTACTAAATACCAAAATGTATCGGGCGTGTTAGACGACTAAACAACGATTCGCTTACAGTTAACACTCGCCAAAGCGTGTTTTAAACTTGCGAATTTCGATTGCGATCATATTCAGCACACAGAGATCACGCGAAAAGACGCACGCACTCCTCATGATTCTCTGTAGGGTACCTGCGTGGCTGTCAGATCGACGCACGTTTCACGCAGTGTTTACGTAAACACTTGGTGGTGTAGAGTTTAACAATAGCCGGTATTTATACCTGGGTCATAGTAGTACACGGGTGCACTACACCGTTATATGCGTTCTGCGGTCAATGCGAATAACACACGCTGTATACGGTCGGAAAATATTTTGGTAATTCGGTAAACCGTACGTGTTATGCACGCGTAAAAACCGTACTCGTGTTCCGTGCACCAACAGCGTTCGTGCGCGTGCGCTCTGCTCTAGGTGCACGAATAGTTCGCGGAAAAAGTTCCGGAAGCCCGTCCCGTTCGAGCACGGTTTCCGACGCGATTCCCGTGCGGGCGCTGTTGCACGCGCGTAAACAAACGCAACGACGTCTCGCGCAACAGAGAAAACTATATGCTATTATTGCGGTTTATGTTGTACCTGTCGCGTATTTCCCAGCTGAAAATGCCGGGGTTCTCCGTCTTGTACTCCTCTATGCGGCGCTCCACGTCCGGCGTGGCCACCCTGGGCTTGCTGCCGCCGATCACGCCCGGTCTGATGCTGCCCGTCTCCTGGTACCGGTTCAGTATTTTCGACACGCATCCGTGCGACACGCGCAGCTGCCTGGATATGACGCACGGCCGCACGCCGGCCGCGGCCATCTCGACGATCTTCAGCCGTATGTGGTTGGGCAACGGCCGGCCGTTGATGAACACGCCGCCTAACTGGTTCACCCGGCCCTGGCCTGCGGACACGGACAAACGCACACACACACACACACACGGATTGCACGCACGGTAAGTATGACGAGCGAAAACAGTGGTAAAATAACGCCACGGATTACATAACAACATCTTTATGTGATCCGTGGTAATGCAGTGACCCAATATTAGCAAACGTCAACAACAATAACATACGCGGTCCGTGTGATACGGTTAAGTATTATCATCGCCGTCACCGTGTGCGGCGGTATTGAAAACAACGGGTTTTAAACGGTACAGGTAAGGACGATGAAAGAAAAATGACTTAAATGAAACGGTACCCCGCGTTGGTAGTAGTACGATATTATTGTTCTCCTTTGTAAAGGGCCTTGACGGGTGTCGCATATCATTACCTTAAGGATAGTATCGGTACAATGCGAAACGGTACGTACACAGCGTAGAATGTTAGCGATTTAATAAAGCCCACGTCGTCTTATTGTCACGAAATCGCTAAATTTATATGTATAACACTCGTTATATACGCGTCCGTTAAATCGTGAGAGTAGAAAGAACTTTGTACCCCTTTAAAGTTTATACGATTGGATGTCTTAAGCGGTCCGACTATTGCACTGAAGAAATTGCGAGAATAAATTATTAATCGATTAAGAAGCATACGCGCGCGTTCGGTATTAATCGTTTATAAGTGTATTTAAATCATGGTTTAGATACTAGACTGTTTTCGACGTTTCGCGTGTTGATATATCTATTATGGGGTGTCACCAATACAGACGATTTACATATATACGTGGAGTGTGTGTAGGGACTTACCTTGAAATGGGTATCCGGTAAAACAGGGCCTCATCATGCCGAAGTTGGTAACTGTCATCTTTCCGTGACCGTGCGCGAAACGATCGTAAAGCGGACGAACATCGAAAAACGAAACTCGCGAACGGTTGTACTCTTATGAAAGAGAAATTGTACTGCAAACGAGGGGGATGAAAGAAATAACCCGAACCACGACTGCGGTATTACGTTATAATATTAATATTATAACACCGGGGTCATTGCGCACTCGACGAACGTGAAAAATATACGCGCACTTGCTGCAAACGGTTAATATTTTACAAGGCACGCGCGGGTATGGATCGTAATGCTTACTACATGTATATCATACGATCGAGTAGTAGGCGACGATGGGTATCTCTCGACGAGCGAAGAAAAGTTTTAACGAAATACCGGCGTGTAATTTCGTGTACGACGACGGATACGCGACGATCAGGTGTACTGTTACCGCATGAACGTGCACGAACCACGAAACGCCGCCGCATTGGTGTCCCGAACAAGACTGGAGTCCGTGTGCCGGCACACTCACGCAGGGCGTGCGGCTCGTGCCCACGGGGGCGTGGAATGTTCACCCGCTGTTCGAGGCGCTCGACCAATGGCGGCATACCGCTCCTACCGTCGTCGATCGGAGCGAGTTTTCTCTTCGTCCGCGGCCCCCTCCGTCAGAACCCCCCGCCTCACTTCCTCCTAACACCACAACGCGCCGTCCTGGTGTGTGATATTATTATATTATTCCCACACACGTAAGCGCGTTAGATCGGTTCGGCTATTTTTTATTTTAAATAATAACATGTAATAATGACAACAATACGAGTAATATTCCTCAACTGCAGGATTCTTTAATCCGGACAGTAAATAGACATTGATTCATTTTTATAAACTTTTCTGATTCAATCAATTATCGTAACACTTAATTTACCAATTTTATCATTAATTCACTATTTTTTTATTTTTATTTTTTTTTTTATCATAATGTAGCAATTTAAGCCAACGGCTTTAGTGCCTGAAGCGTAGTAAGTTAAATTTAATAAATCATAATTATCAGTGAAAAAATGATAAAATGCGACCATATTACTTACTCTGTTTGCTTCATCTGTTTCATATGCAAAAATAAACTATAGTAGCATAATGAATATGTGTTCTTACACGTTATCAGCGTTGTACGGATTTCTAAAGTCCAAAGTCTCGAAAACGTTCGAAAAACGAGACCAAAGTCGAGAATCAATAAAAGTGTTAAAAAACTTCGAGCTTATACATTGTATACATGCTTGTATATGTCTCATATTAAGTTGGATACATATGAATGCTATTATATTATCTTTATTAAGTATCTACTTATAAGTATATGGGTACATGATTTGATGTCTACGGTTAATGAGAAGTATCTATTAGTGTTAGAATAACAATTGTATACGTCGTACATAGTTTTATCGTTTATATCATACCTCGGGTGTATATACATGTAGCATACATATGTGTTACCCTGTACGAGTTATAACCTATATACCCTTACTGAATATGTATATGAGTACCTTCTGCTATACATTTCTGCCGGCGCGGAGGTGGTATGAAAATAATCAAACAGGAGTAAATAATAATAAGAGGAAAAAATGTAAAAAAAAATAAGAAAAAGATTTATAAGATGAAATCTGGCAGTAAAAAAAAAATAAAAATAAAAATAAAAAAAATTAGATAAAAAAAAAAAAAATGGTGGATCGTGACGAATCGAAAGTAAGGACTTTCACGGGAAACGAAGCCAAACAAAAGGTTTTGAGATGTTCAGCGGACCGTGCACGCATCGAGTGCAGCTCAATACCACACAGCCCGACAACTCGTACCATTTTTTTTTTTCTACTCTTTGTAGCCTATTATAATACCAACTATAATGGCCTAATGTTATAGCCCATTATTATTAGCCTATGTTCCCTTTACCACTTTATAATAATGTTACGTTGAGAAAGTGTATGCACTAGCCCACAGATATCGCACGGGTTCTATGCGCGCATGTGTTGTAGGTATGTGCGCCCGACGGTAAAACGCGGAAACCTTGCCCGGATGTTTGGGCTTTGCCTCAAGTGGGTGTATGTATATAGGTCGCATTTTTTTCATTTTTATCCTCTCTTTTAATTCGAGTTTGATTTATGTTTTTGAACGAATATAAGGTTTTTTTTTTTGCTATAAACACGCAATTCGCAATTCGCAATTTTTTTTTATGTACACACTAACAACGTATTTTTTCTCACCCGCTGTGATTTTTAACACTGTAGCACTCCTGCTGTAGTATGTATTTCTTTTGAATTTTTTCCTTTTTATTCGCCACCTTTGGTTCGCAAGTCTTATCTAAATAAAAAAAACTCCCGCGATGACAAATTGATCGAACCTCCCAAGAAGTCGAGGGACAGATATGTGCAAAAAAAACATATAGTCTTGTTGTTCGACCTTGCAAAGTTACCCTTGTGTTATATTTATCACGTAGTATTTATTTTTTTCTCTTTATAATAATATATGTTACATCATAAGAAATATGTAACTTGAGGACAAATTGTGTGCATGTACATAAAAATTGGAATATATCCATGAAAAACGAAAAAATACGTTGTTACAAAAAATTATTTAGGATTAGTTATTTTTTTGAATAATATATCCGTAAAATTATAACATTATACATCTATATTTATATCTTATATATTATGCATACAGAGATAAATAGCGTATTACAAATGTATAAGCGAATCCAATAAAGAGAGCATTTATTTCAAATTAATATTGTACAATATTATCCAATATATATACATATGTTAATATATTTTAATAATATAATTATAATTATACATCGTGATACTCCGTAATAGACTTACCTAGATATAAATAGTAAACATATAGGTATATATGCTAAATACATTTAAGTATGGTAAATTATTGGTACGCGTCAGAAATAATGTTTCGCATAATTTAGATTTCACTGTAAAAAAACCTATCCAGTGTTTTAAATTGTTTGATTAAGTTTAGTGATATTCGTTTTGCTTTAGTAGGTACAAATATTTTACTAGCCGTCGAGATAATAAATAGTTTTGCAAATTATTTACCATAATGCACACAGCTATATACTGCAGTGGACTCGGTCCATTATTTAAAACAGTTGGTCTTTAAAAATGTTTTGGTAAAATTTTAGTACAGCCCGTGTTCAAGAAATGACCTGTGACTGACTGGTGTGAAAAATGACGGAATATTATGTTTGTCTGTAGCTGGTGGTGTCACAGTGAATAGAAATCGCTACACTCCATCGATTTCCTTCAAACAATATAAACGACTATATTACAGAGTATATATACTTTTGTTTTATGTTACGAGGATATGTTTTCGATTGTTAATTTTAAGTAGTTTCACAAATTTCACGAAAATCACAATGAAAAAAATGTTTAGGATAACGAGTAAAAACTATTTTTAGATAGGTATATAATATATATATAACTTGAGTATATAAGACATAAATTAAAAAGTCCGTATATTATTTCATCCCTTCTAAATGGTTGTTTTTATTATTATATCAATTGAACAATTAACTTATTTATAAACAAATTAAAAAAATCGTAATTATATATGATGTATTGACTGTTTAATTATATAATTTTTGAAAATTTGATTCAATAAAGTATAATAAAATAAAGACATATTAGATATGGGCTACATAATTATAGTTATAATAATAAGTTAAACTAATATTAAAATTTGAGTTGTATAGTTGTATATGTTTTTAAGTCTTTTTTTTTCATTTTAGAATATAATATGAACAAATATTATAAATGTGCACAGATTTTGTATAAGAATTGATTTTCTCAATTATTATATTACCTTATCTCTATGTTATATAAACATATACGGGTATACTGCAGTCAAATTGTGATTTGTCCTTTAGCATACAATTTCGGGTTAGAGATTTTACCTTATCAATTACCTTAAATGTAATAACTTTGTGAATAATACAATTTATGATGATCTTTCTTTTGGAAATGGAATTTCAAGACTTGTTGAAAGATATTGAAGATTCTTACAGTCTTAATAATATTGTTGTATTTAACTAGAAATATTTAATTAGATAGGCTAAAAATAATAAGTATAAAGTTCATTACAAATTAAATGAAAGCTTCTATTGAATATTATAATTTTAAATACATATTTATAAATATAAGTGAATAATACACGACTTTTCAATTGGAAATTAATGTATTATGCCCACATTGACAAAGGGTATGGTACTGCGCCTGCATTGGCTACCCAACAGTCCTTACGGACACAGTATTGGCCTCAAAATTATCCAGTACTACACTAGTACTGAAAAAATAGTACTATCAGCCAGTAATGACTCAATACTGGCATATTACCGGTACTGTATGTGTTATGAGTAAAGGCTTTACGAATTCGAACGTGTCTAAATTTTTTTAATTTCCCGGGCATTTTTGGAAAGAACGAGTTGAAGCAAATTCAGTTATTTCTGAAATAATGCGTCTAGAATATTTATTACTATTATAAGATAAAAGTTAAATATGTCAAAAAATATGTTTTTCGCAATGAGAATTCAGATAATCGGATATTATTTCAGACCCTCAATAATTGAGTTTTTTGGTAATTTGAAAGAATATGATGAAATCTATGACAAACGATCTGTCACCATAGAGAAACTAGTATGTTTATACTTTTTTTTTTGGTTTTGACGAAATATATATAATAGCTGTATTACAAATATAAATAATTATTTTTAATATTGCAGGGTTTCTAAATATGTTTTGAAACTATCAAAATATATTATTTATAAATAATAATAGTTTTTATAAAATTTTATGATTTAACATTATTGTATTATATATATTTTAAAGATAAATTAATATAATTATGTATAATTATGATTAATTTCATTTTAAATTATTTGTTAATAAATTATTTAATTTACTTAACGATTGCTAGTTTATTAGTTTAAATTTAATTTTATTATTGAGGCAAATAATTAATTTTCTTAGTATAATGTTTTAATAAATCACCGTCTACAAGTATCTATAATAAATATTATAGAACTGAAAAATCAATTATATTGTAAATAGATAAATATTAAAATCAGTACAAGGTTTTTATGTATTTAATTCGAATTAAAACTATCAAGCAATAACTGTATTTATATGATATAATGCACAACGATCATATAGGTAATTATATTTATTGCCGTATAATAGAATAAAATTTAAATGCAATAAAATTATAAAATCTACTATATTTAAATAGACGATGGATATTTGATGTATTATTATTTATTATCGTGTTCGTGATACTATGCTCATAATATAATAGTTGTGCAATTTAGTGATAATTTAGTTTACGATTTATTTTTAGAAACTAATGTAATAAGAGATACGAATCAATTATATATTATTAAAATTTTGTCTCGATGAACTCAAAAGAAAATTTAAATTAATAATTATATTTAAATGTGCGATTGAAGAAAAAAAATAACCACATATAACCTTATACTCGCTAGAAAAAAATTGTATTCTAGGCATGCATTTCATTTTCTGTATGAAGTTTTGAATAACTATAGATTAAATTTAAACACAAAAATATGGAATCGTATAAAATATTTTAATGTGTAAAAAGTATGCAAATTCAAATACAATTCACTTACTTACAGATCAGTGTATTTCCTATAATTTCGTTTCATTCTCAATTTTGAGGAAATTTACTACTATTATTATGTCTGAGAGCATTACGACAGAATGTTTTAAAAATCGTATTTTTAAGGATAGTTATGGACTCCTGGCTAGATTTATAAATGTTTTCATTTTTTGGTTACCTAGGGATAACTAATTTAATTTAATATGTTCATATTAATAATTAACGATTGGAATTATATATGTAAATTAATACAGTATAAATTAGTTTAAATAAATGTTTTTAGAATATACGACGAGTGAGCGCTTTTTTTATAACTGCTTTAATCTAAAATAGTAAAAAATCTCTCATGTAAGGTTGAGTTATTTAGCTAATACATTATAAGTTATAATAACGAGTATTTAAACCCAGGAGCTCGAAACAGTGTAAGAAAAATTATATTACTACTGAATAAAAAAATCGATCTGAATGTTTTCAATAATTCATATGCTGAAATATGCTTATCAATGTTATCTTATCGATTTAAATGATTTTTTGTACATAATTTGAATATAGTTATGTTGTTGTGTTAAGATGTAGATTTTGTGCATAAAGCCTTCGTTCGGAAAGTTGCCTAAATAATTTTTTTTGACACTATCCTCAACATATATATATATAAATTGTAATAATGATCTGTATAATATGATCGAAAAAGAGATTACAAGAGTAATATTTTTAAGTATCTCTTGAACAAAAAAAAAAACCATAAAAAAGATTTACTATTGGACTCGTTTGAATTTAAAAAGTAAATGTTACTTTTAATAACACCTCTAATACACATTTATCATAACCTCAGTATCTTATATCTGTTTATACATATATATTTATTAACCGTATAATTTTTCGCATATGGGTTATGAGTTTATGACGTACCTACTCGCCGATATATTTTATTTACGTACAATATTAACGTGAAATGTTTACGGTCGATTTAACGTAATTAAAACCCGTGTTAAAATGTCCAAAAAATATGCAACCAATAAATAACACCCAGACCATCGAATCGGGTGTAAAATATTGTTGTGTTTGTGGTGTAAGCTGGTAATAGACCCATAAGTGCGGTCACAGGCGGCGTGTTTGTGCTCGACAACGGCTTCTGCACGTATCACGTTACCACCGACGCCGCCGCCTCGCCACTGACATCTATCTATGTACAATATATTAACATGCGTGGACGTAAATTTTTCTACGACGATTACTTCTAGAACTTCAACCTAATATTATTAATACTATAATAGAATCTCCGTATTACTAACAACTGCCCTCACTAATTACGTGACGTACTGCCGTAACCGCTAGGGTACTCGTCCTAAATTCCTATATGGTGTCTTAATTCTTTCATTCAAAATATTTTGTATATATGAGTGGTTCGATAGATTGTAGCCTCATATTTTGGTCCAGGCTTCAAAGAACACAAGGCCGTGTTGATGTTGAGTGGCGACCTAGACGAATCATCGAAAACTTTTCGGAAAAAAAGAAGTGTTTTACTAGAATAATAAGCACTCAGACTTCATTTATTTGCATCAATTGTATTTATAAGGTTATAACCTATAGGTATATTTATATTTTTGAGGTTGATTTCGGTGTTTTCCAGTTCCATTATTTTAAAATTATAAATTTTCTTTTTAGGTTCTAGTACTACTACATTTTTAATTTCAATAACTATATTATTATATTTTTTATTTTTCATACTAAGATCAAGATTACATGCCAGCGTTACCGATGTACAATTGTTAATTAATTGGAATTCCGGATTAGCTAATGAAACATATTTATGGACAATTTTTCATTTTATATATTTTTTTCTTTACTCTTTCCTTTTCAAACTATAAACCAGAATATTTTTTTAAAGACATTTATTTTTTTTTTTTTTTTTATATTGAACTTAAATAACATCAACAGCAAAAGTTATTAGTTGTTGTGATTAATACATAGTAAATGATTACAAGAACTAAAATTATGATATTTAAATAGTGTTAATTTTATATAATTACTACTAACATTTTTATTACATTTATTTTTAACAATAGGTTTAAATGTTGTTGTTTAAGTCGGTCTTTCTTAGGAAGACTAACATATTTGATATGCTTTCGGTTCCTGGACCTAATGCTTCGTTCAAGTTAGGTGGAATGTTGAATTTTCTGAGTACATCGGTGTATTGGTAGCACTTTGTTATTATATGCTTTACTGTTAGAGTAATCCCATAGACTGTGCATTGAGTGAGCTCCTCTTTAGCCATGAGGAACTTGTGTGGCCTATACGAAAACGGTTTATTGTTTAACCTACATATTGACAGTTTATAATTTATTGAATTTACTGTACAAAAATGATCACTGATCTTCATATTAAGTTTAGGTTTAAAATAACTAGGAAAAATAATCGTAAAATGTTTCCGAAACAATATTATTTTTGTATATTGTGATACAAAATATATATAATTGTACACATTTAAGAAGTCAATATAATGAACTTATAAAATGGAAACATGAAACATCAAAATTGTGATTTGTCATTAGAAAAATGATCTATTATATTAAATTTCGCTAAGTATCGTCGAGAGATCGTTATTATTTTTACGATTCTTTGACGATAATAGATACTGTGTAACAGCTTTTTACGTATTATCAATATATTATCAATTATACACAGATATTAATCATTACTAATTTTTGTATTTTATAGCCACTGTTTATATACATAAAATGTAATATATCTTATATCCAATTTAATTCATTCTAATAATTTTTAAAACATTTATTTGACAGTAATATCTTTATCATTTTTAGTCTTACATTTTGCGCCCTTTTTGGAATTGTGTCTCTTGTTCTACCCTCAATACGACCCTGGTAGCGCATCATCACTGACTTTATTACCAAGGTTGCTTAAAGTTTTTAATTCCTATAACTTGCTAAATTTAGTTAGTCAATTTTGAAGTTACTTTTCTTTATCTATTTACTTGTTAAAAAAATGTACATTTTTTACCCAACAATATCTATTATTGTATATGACTATTCCAGCATAAATCTCAAATAAATGCACGAACGAAAAATAAGAAGAACGTCAAGATAATATAAGATAAATAATTTTAGATCCTGGGTAAAAATTAATGAAACCATTAAAGTTATAATGAAGATTTTTTGAAAATAATATTTTGCAGGGTACCCAGTATTGTAATCGATAAAAAATTGGTAATATAAATATGTAAATTTAATGATATGTAATGATAATGTAATAATGTAAATATAAATAATTATATTATTATACCAGTAAAGACAGTTTTAAAAAACTACAAACAGTTTCTGAAATTATTTGAAAACCTTTAAAGTGTTGAAACGAAAAAGTGGTCTGACAGTTGTATTGAAATAAAATGTGATAAAAAGGAGTCGTAATGGTTTTTGTATCATTCTAATACCTCGATAGTAATATTTGGTTGGGTCAGGGGAAAGTTATCTATAATCTGCAGTTACACATGTGTACTATATAATATGCATAATATGACACGTAAAATGAAATTAACTATAATCATAAATTTATAGGATTTGAATGAAATCAATGAAATGATTAAGTGACATTGTTTAGTAATATAGTTCTTGTGACACGATACATTTAACTGTCCCGAAGTTTGAGAGTTTAAAATAGGTACGCTTGTATAGTTTCTTGTATTGATCGGTTACGTGAAAAATTATAAAGAAATTTCCCGGTCAAATTATAAAAATAAATTGACATAACGGAGGAAAAAAAATTCGCATCAGTCATAAAACAAAAAAAAAAATAAAAATTAAAGCTGTTGTCGGAGGATTTTCGAGAAACAAAATAAAAATAAAAAGAAGACGCTTGCAACGGTATTTCACGCGGTAGCGGTAACGTTGCACGTGTTTATATGGGGCACAGTCGGTTTTAAAAGGACTCGCCGCCACCGCCGCCGCACTACCACTATACACTCAAGGCTCGAGCGTGTCTACCGAGTGTAAAATCGCGCGTTTCATGACATTTTGAAACGCACATTACGTGGGTAAACATCTTGTTTAACCGCGTCCACCACGCAGGTATATATATATATATATATATGTACAACACGCGCGCCCGGCGCATACCATTCGATCCGCTGGATCAAGTGATATTTATATATATGTACTACGTCGCCACCGATGTTAACAGTGAAATGTGTGCGTGTATACGTATTTAAACGTATATTTTCATCTATATATATTTATATACCAACACACGTTCAAACTATTTAGTATACACACATAAGTAAATACGACTTTTTTCGTATTCGTGTAAGGTGGTGTCAAAGGGACCGCATGCGCGCGCGCTCGCGCGTAGATATACGTGGCCCTTTATGCATAGAGCATACACAGTATACGTGACACGCCGCCCGACCCTTGGAGGTGATGTAACGGGAGACGAGTCGAATTCGACACACGGTGTTCGGCAAAAATGTCTCGCGCAATCGATACATTAATGGGAAAAATGCTTAGTGGAAACAGAAACAAGTAGAAAAAAATATACGAGCACGAAAATGGTAACATTTATTAAGATATGGATGGCAGATTTTATTAGATCTGCAATGTGAGAATTAGTTAAAGAAAAAACGTTTTCTCCATAGTTAAATAACAAAATATTATAATATAAGTACCTCGACGACAATTTATACCATGTATAATAAAGTAAATATAAATATACCTACCGTTGTATTTCAGTCTAAATGTTTTATTTTGTTGCAGTTTAAAGGATTATTATTTTTAAACGTGTAATAAAATAGTTTATTTTATGTTACATTTAGTATTGGCTACGCTTTTATCACTTGATTATTTTGTTATCGTTGAACACATTTTTTAAACTTAAACTATACTCAAGTGCTTTTATTTTGTATGTTGTTCGTACCCATTACCCAAAATGTTCGGATACCCGTTGAGTTTTTATATATAGTATAAACCGTATAGTTTTTGATACATGCAAATGTTTAAGCTAAGCATGGAGGTAATCAGTAGTATATACAATTATACGAATAAGAAATATAATATAAAAAATTAAATGTTTAGTATTTTGTATGAATGCTATTAGTGATATAATAGTTTAATAATTAATTTAATCGAGTATAGGTAGTGTTGAATACCATTACTATGTTAAAAGCTATTTTAAAGCCTATAATAAGACTTACAGGTAACGGCTATAGTGGCTATAGTCATGACCTTTTATGTGAATAACTACACAGATAATAAGTAATCATACAGTTAAGCAGCACGTGTAACAATATTATATTGTTATCAGGAAGCCGGTCATCAACTTGTGTACACATTTTTGAGATAACAGTAGGGTTAATGGCTAAGTAAATAATGAGTAAACAAACTATAACGGGTATCCGACATTTTTGTAAATCGGATAATAATCATAAAATCAGGGTACCCGGGTACTCGGGTATCAAGAATACTAATGTACTCGTATACAAGTACAATTTAATCTAATATATATATTCAATATAGTATATAAAATGTATATAAAAATATACTCACTGACTGATCAACGTACAGTCAAAACTCCCATATCGATTCATTTGAAATGTAATTGTTAAATAGTTATTACTAATACAGACAAACATAAAAAAAAAAAATTTTAAATCGCATTTTTATGACTGGTAACCGTTTTGGACTCTGGCTGAATATATAAATCGTTTCACGTTTAGATTACATAGGAAATAATTCATTTTGTTGAATATATTTATATTAAATATTAATGACTACCGATTGAGGTAAATAAATATTATTTAAATAAATAAAAAAATATATAGTCAGAATATACGACGGTTAAACGATTTTTTGAACCTAAAATGTTTTTTTTTACTTCGAACTAGTTATTGTTCTAATCTAAAATGGTAAAATATCTCGCGAGCGAGGCCGGGTAATTTAGCTAGTTAAAGTTAATATATTTAAATTTCGTTTTAATTGTTCATTATTAATATTGATCTGTATATTTAAATTATGCTTAATAAAGTCAAATAATAACAGACCAAAAAAATTAAAAATTAAGATAACCGCATAATTACCTGAGATACTTCTTTTATCAAATTCATACATAAATAACAAGTATTTTCACGTTATTTTTTTTTAGATAACATTTTGTCAACATCGAGAATTTGTTTTGAGGTTTTTAAGATAATTTATCGACATAAGCGAGCCAAGAAGTTATTGATTTAATTAAAAAATATAATAATGTTAATAATTATATCTTAATTTATTGGTAAGTAGTTTAATTCTACAAAGAAAAATTAATATAAGAAGACTAAAGTGTTACTATAGTCTATACTTATAAGTAGCCGTTTGGTTCAAGAACTGAATTGTTAACAATGGAATGTATACAGTACATTTTAGTCAGTTGAATAACTTCAGTTGACAGACTACAGTTCACTGCTGACTCTGAAAACATTTAATAAATCATTTTTTCTTCGTTAATTTCAAATGTAATTGTTTCGTCGTATTAGCTACATTTGATTTTTCATATTAATTTGGACAGTCACATTCCTCTTGTTTAGGAAATTATTTAATTTCTAGTTTGTTGTTAAAATAATAATATATTGAACACTATACAAGAACTAACTAAGAATTAAAAATAAGTATATATTTAATAAAACTTTAATTTTAGGCTTAATTTTAATAAGCTTTTAATTGTTTTTTTAAATTGATTTAGCCGTTGTCCATAAAAAAAAGCTTACAAATTAATTTCTCTCGATAAGATACAATATTATGTTCTTTGAAATAAATACAAATATCCACATAATATATTATATTGTTGACTATAATTTCCTTGGATGCTATCGGTTGTATTCAGTTTCAGTTTATTTATTACTAAGTTGTTATTGCAATTAACGCACTATGCAGTGTTGTTACATTTTAAGTTGAATCCGTGTATTATCTGTACTCGGACGTTGACTTCCAGGTGTCTATACCTATATGTTTTAACGTGCCCAACTGATTTCCGGTTTTGCTATATTATTTTCTACACAAATTATCTAGATATCTATTACTACAATAAATTTATATTATTATCATTATAATTTCACGGCGGTCACCGGCATCCGGTCATTACGCAAATGACGCGTGTTAGATGTATTTTATATTCGTCTACACTCAAACACAAGCACGTACATATAATTGTTATACCGTCCACGAAGATATTATGCATAACATACCGGCAAAATATTAAGTCTTGAATCTATTTACGCCAACACTGCCGTGACTTATGTGTGTTATTGTCTCACCGACATGTATATAAAATGCGTGCATATTTTTATTCCCATCGTTATTAATCTTTGGATTGGTTCGCCAATCTCACCGTTTAAACCGTTGTCAGTTTAATGTTTCTTATCTTCCTACGAGGTTTATGTCGTATACTTTTAATTTTTTTTGTTCTGCGTTACGCCTTTTCGTTTGGTGCCCATGGAGTCTTGATAGCAATTAAAAAGAAGTTTGCCACATTTCGAAGAGTTCTGAAAACAAAACACACGTCAAAATCGATAAAAATCGCAAGATCGATATCGATTCGCGGAAAGCGAACGAGCGCGCGTGCAACAATTATGATGTCAAGAAAAAAAAATAAAATAAAACACGCAGCAATCGAGACGATGATGCTCGTGCCCGGAAAACGACCGGAAATAATGACGCTAACGTCGTTTGCCCGTGGCGCGCGATGACGGGGACCCGTTATCCATCATAGTTTCAGCGACTACCATAAATTAACGTGTACGCTAGAGGCCGAGTCGGCAGCGGGCGTGGCTGGTAACACACGTATGTGCTATATATATATATATGTAAATTGACGCGAGCAGGACGGCGCACGCCAAAGCTTAAAACGTGCACCCCTTGAATATAACAATGCGTTGCGAGGGAGGACGGTGGTCCAGTGAGGGCGAAGAGGCTTCGCGGGCCTGCGAGCCGTTCGCTGGTCCGTGCACCCTTAACGCCGTTCGTCTCGTTACGCCTGCAGGTGTGCGCGCAAACATCGTCTGCGTTTACCATGCGTTCGACGGCGTGATATTGTAATTATTGTTTCGTCGCACGAGAAACGGCGATGACGGTCGCACGTGCAGTAACTCGTCGCGGTAGGTGTGCGTGCCGAGAGAAATGGGGGAGGAGTTGAATAACGCGGCAGCCGCGGTGCTTGGGAAAATCGCTTTCACCGACTCGAGGCGATTGGATTACGTCGTCGGAATATTGTCTCGTGTGCGCGTCTACAGTTCGCCCCTCCTTCGCGTTCTAATGTTTATACACACATACATATATAATTATACCTGCATGGGTGCTATTAAATCGGTGACAGCGGCGGCGTATTATATATATATTCTAAGCGGTGTGACAGCCAGACATTGTGGCACTGCCCGTTGTTGAATACGCACGATGCGTATTTTTATCGCAAAATTCGTACATCGTATATTTATTATTTTTGTTTTTTTTTTTTTTTTTGTATAGCCACACGCTCACCAATGATGGTGTTGGTCTCTTTCCATTTCGATTGTTTAAACCTTTTTCCTGGTAGCCAAAACATTCAGTTGCATTTTTAAAAAGGTTTCAAACAATTACGTAGGTTAGAACACAAGAACATCAGATTACATCCATATACTTTAAAAAATCAGTAACAAAATGTATTATTTTACTTATAGTAATAGTCTTATTGTTATCTTTTTATACGTTGATTATTGATTGATAAATAAAAAATCGATTAGACTTTTGATTTGTACGAAAACAAACAAATTTTAAACATTGCAATTGCATTTCAGTTGCTAGCGCTAGGTATGAGTAGGACTTTATACGAATAATATGCTTTTATTTTTTATTCGAGTAGAAACTAACGTATATATACGTATACGTACCTTAGACGTGTGTAAGTTCTCATACATGATATGGCAGGTAAAAATTACCCGGTATACATTTACTTAATAATTACATGGGTTCGAAGAAAATACTGAAACTTGGCGGATTCCTTTCCGGCAAACGCAACGACCGTGCAAGATAATATTTTTCATAGCTCTTAGTTCTGTCACACTTAGTCGATTCATAATAAATAAGAGCTTAAAAAAAATACCTCGTATATATAATGAATAAAACAAAACTAATATAGTTAATATAATAGTATTTTATAGGTAAAGGAATTTTTCTATAAAATAGAAAGATTTGTCATATACAATTTTTTTATCTTGAGGTTTTTAATTTAATTTCATAATCGATTACTATTTTCAAGATTTTAACCATAAAAATATACTCAACAATGGATTTATCACCCAGACTATTTGTAGTAAACGTAATATAATTTTTACTTTAACGTTGAAAAGTTTTCAAACAATCCAACGCTACTTCATACACTGTATCTATTGTATATACACAGAAAATCGTCTGAGATAAAATCTATCGGATCTAGCAACAATTTTCCATTTTCATAAGTTATTTTTTTGTGTGGCAATAGGTTGACGGTTTAGGTAATTTATTAGAGTATTTTATTTTATAATATTGTGTAACGTTGAAATAAATATAAATATGTAATATACGACTACGTCCTAAGTTGGGTGTCCATTAATAATTTAAAAAACCCAATTATAATTATTATATCACTAATTGATATTTACTTATACAATATCGGTCAATTGTTATTATAAAACTAATGTTATACTTGAGATATCAACTATAGAAAAAAATGAAACTACATTTTAATAATAAAGGTATACAAATTATTCGTAACATTATAATAAAAATTTGTTTAAAAAAAAATTTATTCTGAACTAATCTTAAAAGTTAAGACAAATTTTATATAAAAAGTATATTTTAATACGTAAATTATTTTCTAAGTAATTCATAACGGTTCTTTAATAATAACTTGTCAAGTACTACATTGCATAGTATCATTGATTAAATATACTGTATATTTAATCAATGATAGTATATTTTGATACTACTTGCAACAGTTTCTGTTAAAAAAATCTCATATACTCAAGTATACAAATTAACATTCAGATTTATTAGAAATCTAAAATGTTGTTGTACTCAATACTGGTAATAACAATTGGCCGTTATTATAACATGGTTGTGCACTTGCAGTTTTAGAAATTCACGGCATAAACGTTAATAACAACAGGTATTTTATAAAATTTTTTTTCATTCAAATTTACTTGAATCAAATTATAAATCTTTATATAACATAGATTACAGAATAAGTGAAATTACGTGGGTAAAAATGGTTTCAAAATTTAAAGAAAAAAAATGTGATCTTCTCTGACGATTACCAAAGCAGTTTTTTTTATCTAGGAGCTCGCTGTTTTCGTTCGTTTCTCACAAATTACCTTAAATATTGTACTATTATACTTATATATTTTCTTCTTTTCGTTTTTCCTGCACTCCGGTGCTATTATTCTTATTATTTTTTGGTATGTGACACATGACAGCTAGACATTGAGGCACTGTCGGTTGTTTAAAATACAGCACGGAATATTTTATCCAGATAATATATATATATATATATATATATATATACCAGTCATAGCTACCGTTGGTATCGCCAAGGACAGCTCTCACTCCCTTTTTCTCGTTCACGCGCTGGAAATGTTTTTTTTTTTATTTCGCCCTATTCGTTGTCATATTGCATATTACGCCGAATAGCTGTTCTCCATGCCGCTACTCTCCCTCGACACGAATCGCTGCGGTGTGTTTATTTTTTTTTAATCAATTACGCAAATAAAAAAAAAAAAAACAACAAAAACAACAAAATTGATATCGAAATATTTCGTCAGTTTACTATATCATAATATTTAATATTTATACAAATACATAATTGGTAGTACCAGTGGCGTGTTTATAGATGAGGTGAGGGGAAAATACGTTGGGTGGTAGGTTTTGAGGTTAATACAAATATATAATGTCCTAAATGAAAAAATTGACCTTTTCACTTTTTAAAATGTTTCTTGTCCAACACATCAAGCTGTTTTTCTTTAGAATCTAATGTCCATTTTTCGTTATGGTGGTAGCGAACCTAATCTCCACTGTTCGTCATTAATTTATTTCGACCCCTTTTTTCTCTCTCTGCTAATGTAATAAAACTACATCTAAATTCAGTTTTATACTGGTTAATATTTCATATCTTATTATAATTATTTGTTTAATAGAATGCAAGAATTTTTTTAAATTTATGAAATTTAAAGAAACAATCATGAAAGAACTAGCCATTTTCACTGATTGTTAAATTTCGTTAAATAATAATATATTTTTGTGTTATAATGCTAGATAATTGATTTGTTTTTATTTTTATAAAAGTTCATAATTTAACTTAATTAAGAAGCTACACAAAGATAATGAAATCAATGATGATTTTAGATAATTCATCGAAGCATTATCATACAGAGGTCCTGGGCAGTAATAAAATATAAAGGAAGTAGTATTGCAAAAACTCCACTCTCCTCATTTCTGGTTCAAAATTTAAGATAAATAGATTGCAATAAATATATACGTAAAGAGATATACTATCTTAAATTACTTTTGCCACTGTAACATATGAATATTGTTATATGAAACGTCAAATGCGTCGATTTTTATAAATAGAGATTAAGCTATCTACATAAAACTATATGTATAGAAACGTAATAGATTTTCAAAAGTTAAGGTTTAATTTAAAATAAATTGTACACTATATACATTGTAAGAGTAATTTGATAATAATCTGCTTATTTAATACTTATAAAATAACTATTTATAAATTTACGAAATATATTACATATTACATTGAATACGTTTTTACTTATACATACTATCGAATTTTATTTAATTATAAGTTCAAGTTTTTTAAATTAACCAATAAAATATCGGTTGCAGTAAATTAATATATTTGTATAATTTTTTATTATGTTTATATTATTATAAATATAAAATAAATAAAATTATTCTTTCAAGTTGTAAAATACAACTTTAAAAATTAAGTCGAGATGAATTACAAATAATTAATTGATTCGTTAACTGTCTGCGTTTAATGTAGTGATACGAACGAGATTATTGGTGAAAAACTAAGTGTACCACGAAAAAATATTTTGCCCAGCCCCAAGGATGTTAATAATTATTAATTATAATGTAGGACGTAGATACGTCTTCTGAACGATTCGACAAAACTATAAGCGTTTACGGTAATATTAATGTTGTCACATAATTATAATGTCGTATAAATATTATTATTATTATTTTTTTTAAATTTTAGTTAAAACAAATAAATAGACAGTGATAAAATTGTTTTTTCTCTCCAAACATCGTTTACTTTTTTTTTTTAATCTTTCGAACTCCAATACAAAAATAATTTATTACTTGCCTGGTCTACCGTATCTTCGAAAAATCGTGTACACGTATATATCAGAATTCCATTGGAGATATTTTTATCGCCGAGTAGATAATATACGATGTGTGAACGCAATTTACTATTTCACAACTATTTAAATATGTACATATACATATATGTGCGTGTGTAGTACAGAACTTCATATAATTTTTATGTACAGGCCATTCGGTAGTGCAGGCATTTTATCATTAATATTATTATTATTACTACTATTACAATGGCTGTCGAGTTGTCCCAAGGTTAGTGGGTTCATCGGGCGTAACGGGCGTAGGTATATATAAGTATTATACGTATTATATGTATATACATATATATGTTACCACCCAGCCAACTATGATATTTCGGTTCACGAGACACGGCGGCCTCGGTATTATCTATCCGAAAACCAAGGACTAGTGATAATGGCTGGTCTACATTCCACTGGTTGGCTCCATTTTTTTTATTTTATACATAAATATAAAAACCATAAATATACAATTTGTACATTTGTATACGTATACGTGCACACACACACACACACACACACACACACACACACACACACACACACACACATGCACACACACATGCACACACACATGCACACACACACATGCACACACACATGCACACACACATGCACGCGCAAACGCATACTTCTATAGTATAAGCTTTTCTATAAAATATATAAATATATTATATACATAAATGGATGCATGTGAATTATATATATATATATATATACTTATAAACATTATAGATACACTTATATGTTTGTAAAATATCAGCTCTATATACGTGAAACAATAAGACAGTGACGTATGATGTATGTATATAGTGTATACCTTTATATATATAGTAAATACGTTTATAGTTAATATATATTTTATTTATACATGTATATAATATCTGTGTTTGAGCCACTGCAGCGAACGCATGAGGTTACGGACCAATGGTTGTACCGGTTCAAAAAAAAACATATACATATATATATATAAAAATATAAAATTGGAAAAAAAAAACGTTTCAGAAATACAATCGAGATTTGCCAATTCATGTTTTATACTTAAAATATATAGGCAACTACAGTGTATGATGTATACATGTGTATCTACTACATGAAGAACAACCTAATGAAGAAAAGTCGTGTAGAGTTGTAGCAAACAGATAAATAAGAAGAAAAAAATATAAATATAAATATAATTAAGTATTGTTAATGTTAAAAATACGGTGGTTAAATGTTGGTAATGTACATTATCTTATACCGCAATGAATCCAAATGAGTTTAACAATCGCTTTAATAAAATAAGCATTATCTATTTATTAAGGGATTTAAAAATATTTTTATAAAAACTTAAAAGTGTTAAAAATGTCCAAATTAATTAAAATTAAAATGATAGCAGATAAGAGCTATAAGCATTATTTAAGAACACTAAATAATGTGAGTATTGAAAATTCCAAATAGCTTACAAATGGTAGTTAGTTTAGTTTTTAAGTTGATTCCTTATGGGCGCGGATGTAGATTATAGACTATAGTTTATTAGTCACATTTATTATTTTACAATTACAATTATTCAAATATAGCCCGCATGAGGTAGCTTAGGTATATTTAGATTGCCCGTATAGATGTGGTTATTTTTATAATAAGAAGAGGGTTTGAAATAAATTATTGCAATTGTATATACCGATGTTAGAATACCATATTAATCATAATGATTTTTTTTCGTTTTTTTTTTTTTATATTTATATGCTTAAAATATAAGTAAGAACTAAGAAAGCACTTTCTTTATTTTTCAAACTTGATTTTGTGATAGTTGAATATTTTTTTTATTTTCAAGACCCTTCGCCATTAAAAAGTCTTTCGTACACTACTGTATATTGTACATATTATATAAATAAATTATTGCAATTGCATGTACTAATGTTAGAATACAATATTATTCATATTGTTCAAAATACAATACAAAACAACGGTGAATAAATTCGTATAGATCTTTCAACAATATAATATACTACAGTATGATTATCTGATGTTACGCATTTGATGCACTCATTTTGTGTGATTCACATACATTGTACGTCTAACTACAAACGACTTCAATACCAATGTATCACAAAGTTCAAATTAAATATACATAAGTTAAGAAATTAAATTAACTGAATGGCTTAATTAGTTCATAAGTTATATAATAATTTATTTTTCTTTTAAACTTTATTTAAAATAATTTAATCGGTACATACAATATAAAATGTATATGTATATTTTGTACTTTTTTTCGTACAATAAGCTAATTTGCTGAAACAATATAATAATATTAATGTATACAGAACAAGCGAAAAGATAAGTCATCCAGTATTACGATCCTAATTAATTGGGTTTTGGATTAAGTGCTTTGATCAACGATAAACGTATTTTAAGACGTTGTGGAGGATTGTCCGAAATCGTAAAAGAATATTTACTTAATATGAGTGGGTTGGAATGAAAAAGATAATCTGAAGTGGAATATTTTGTAGTGTGCACACTATAGAATGCTATAATAAAACTATCGAGTATAATTAGTCAAAAATGAATAATTATTTTACGAATATATAATATTCAACGTGCACTTTGCTTGGCAGTGTGAATGTAATGAACAAGGATTGAAAAACAATATTATTAGTGAATATGATTTATGTATGTTTAATATCCACTTGAAAAAAGTAATGTTATTCGTATCAGACGTAGATATAAAATGAACTGTTTCATTTTTTTCTTACAAGAGCATCATTTTCATTCTCACGAGAAACAGGAAATACCTATTCGGCAATTAAATAGTCCGTTTATCTTTTCGGTAGATTACCCACACGACTTCCGCAGAGCGTATTGGTTTTATTTATTGTTGCGCGAGGTTTTAATAATATGAATGGATTAGAAATTTAATCACGTTCTTTGAGAAGATTGTCATTTTTGAATTTCTTAGGAATAATGAATGAAAAAAAAAAACTCGCAATGGAAAAACAGCGAAAACAAGCGAAAAATGGTAATAAAATACGTATTTGCATTATCTGTCATAACCAATTATTGCTGATTGTGAAGATAAATGAATATATGTATATATATACAAACACATATATAAAATATTTCCAAATGTCCAAACGCGGGTATACCGTGAACATATACGTGTACACACAACATTACAATAACTGATATAGTAATAAATAACTGCGTTATGAGTGTTGCGCAGTATTCATCGTTACCTACCAGATTATACTTTTTAGATGACTCATATAATTCGTGTAGATATTGTACAAAAATATCTTTAATGATTTTAACACAATTTGTCGAAAGTTATTTAATATTTCTTTTCAACACGCATATTGTTAGAATAAATATGATCAGCAGTGTATTTGTTGTTAAATCGATTCACAACGAAATTTATTCCATCGCTGTAGTCGATTAATATATATATATATATATATATATAGTATAATATTGTAAACTATATAGTTGATTAAAATAATAAAATATATAAGTATTTAACTGGATAATGTCTCCATAAATATTACACGGTTATAATTATCCACACAAAAACGTATTTTATGTAATTTATAGAATCGACGAATTATTTATGCGTGTCGAAAATTTTCGATGTTCAAGATGGACCATTCAATACGTCATCATCACTGATTTTCGATACGCTAATACACGTGTCAATTTCACTGTTTCGTTTCTTTGGACAGCTACGCGTTATTGACTGTGACGTTATGGTTTGTAGTAAATAGTTAACGCCCAATATTTTTGTTGAATTAATATTTTAATACTCGATCGGAAAAATTATTATTTTTTTATCTTTATTTTGCCGCTAGAGAACAGTGATTTTAATCGTTTGTTTATTAATAACCAAAAATAAATATTAATTATGCTAAAAGGTAAGAAAAAAAAAATGAAATAAAAATCATTTCATAAGACCGATAATATTTGTAAGGCTATAAAATTATTCAACTAAACATTTTTTAATTAAGTTTCAATCACGTTCTCATGAATTATGATGAAAATTTACAAGTTTTAATAAAATTACGTACTATATACAAAAAAACCATTTGCATGCAACTATGAATGTGAAATCGCCAAAAACCAATTCATTAAAATTAAATAAATACAAAAAAATGTGTCGATTTATTTATTTACTATATACATCAGGCATGTCAAACTCAATGTATCAGATGGGCCAAATATATTGAAAAGTTTACTATTTGGGCCGCACATACAAATTTAGCGAAAAAATAAATATTTTGTACAAATTTTTCTATATAGATATATAGATATAAATTTATATAAAACCATCAATAATCCTTATTCGATTATGATTTATCAGAAGATAAGACAGTATAATAATGTATACCAAATAAACCACTCTCTAAGAATCTAAAATAGTCGTTACACGACATAAATATATTTTTTTTGTCCATTAATATTGGTAGCCGCGGGCCACAAAAAAAATGAGCCGCGTGTTTGACATGCCTGATATACATTATCCACTACTTCCCATAATATTCCGATAATATATCTATACATACTGGCAGACTAGAATCATATGAGTACAACTGTACCATATATTTGAAGTGTATTCAAAATAAATTTATTCCATTTGTATTGTTAGCTACGGAGTTAAAACACTGGGAGCTTAATTATATTTTTTTTAAATTTTTAAATCACATACGTTCAGCATATTTATAGGTATGTATAATGTATTATAAGAGATTTATACGCGCATAACATCTACGCTTATACGGTTCGCTTTCGAGAATAGGTCTCAGTGTGAGATTAAAACTTCAATTGTGCACCGCAGCGATAATGCCTTGTTTATCTTTATCGTGCACATATGCGTAACGGAAATGAACACAGTTCGCGAGCACTTTACAAAGTATGTATTTCGCATTGTAGACGTGCGATAAACAAAAGGGGAACCTGTAAAATGATATAATAATATTTTTTGTAACTATAAAACCATGGTCTAAGTTTATTCATCAAAGGCGAACCATATATAGTACCAACACCACTGAAGTGGCGTGATAGTAATTTTGTTAAATTAACATTTATTATCGACCGATTACAGGACCGATTATAATATTATATAATTTAATAATAATATTTTTAATTATAATAGTTTCTAAATTAAAAATACATTATTCGGATGCATATAACCGATAAACAACCAACACAAATATGCTACTTGTAAAATAAATCGATTAAAAACAATATATACGTATATATCTGTCTCGACAGAATGCTATATGTATATAAGCATGATTGAGTCGCGGTGTCCGCAATGTCGTATAATTAACTTTCCGGAGGCATCGGTAGGTAAACACCGTACGTAATCGAGACTTTTTATTATCATATTATTATTATTTTTATTATTTCACATTATTGTTCTTTCCCGGACCTCCTACTATACCACAACCGTCGAACGTCAGACGATGCGCTTCTGAGTGGGTATTTTATCATTATTACTATTATTATTATTAATATTATTACATATTATATAAGCGTACACGCACAATGAAGAAGTCCGTATATACGTGTGTGTGTGTGTGTGGGTATGTGTATAATATTATGTGTTCGTGTGTCCGCGTCTGTCTCGAATATACGCGCGCTTATAGCGTACTTCGTGTGCATCTCATACACACACAAACGTGCGTATATATATATATATATATATATGTAATATCGACAGCTCAGCGTGTGACTATAACAACGATGACGATAATAATAATAATAATAATAATAGTTGTAGTAGTATAGTGTATGGGACGGGTGTAAATGAAACAGGAGCACCCGGGTAATTACACGGCAAAATTACCTGCTGACTACTGTACGCATATACGTGTGTATTCTATATACAGTCCATGTATTGTGTTCACACACACACACACACACACACACACACATAACGCATCTATGGTGTGTATACTGAAACGTATACATAATATATTATATACTAGTACGTTGTATATAATAATCAGTATATATATATTGAAGTCTTATGTATACTCTTCCACCGCCAGAACGTGTGTTTCTCAACGAAATTGTTTCGGCTTGTTGCAGCAGTAGCAACAGCAGCAACAGCAGCAGCAGCGACCGGAGTCCCTCGTCATTGTCTGTTACAAATGTGTTAAAAGAACACTATTATTATTATTATTGTGTTGAGATGAATTTTATACACATTCTATACACACACAGAGTTCTATTATATTTATTATTATTATTATTATTATTATTATTGTTGTTATTTTTTTATTTTATTATTTTTTTTTTGACTCCCTCTTAATGCCTAAATATAATACACTGGCTACAACTACTACTGACTTTTTGATGCACCCAACGACCCACCTCGTTTTTGTAGACTTGTATTTATAACACAATTATTGGCGTTATAACAATAAATCGCACATACATATCAAAGCATAATTATTATATCGTGCCACATTCGTAGTATTTCGTCAAATGACTGCAGTGGTTGCAATTTTCTTCGTTATACAATTATTATTATCATATTCCAAATGCAATACATAATATAACCATACGTCGCATGACACGAAGATTTTTTTTTTTGGACAATAATGTGGTTTCGAAGTGACAATAATTATTTTCTAAATTATAAATAAAATAGAAATAATAATTATATTATAAAAAACTATAGGTTGTTAGAATCTTATAGTGCATTTTTGAAACGTGGTACCATCTTTATTATTGGTTTGTTTAGGGAATTTAAATGTATTTTTTAAGGATTTCCGATAAAAATCTATGTACAGCTTTTGTGAAAAAAAATTATACATATATATATATATAATATATATTCATATTTAATGAAAAGTGTTTAATTAATAACGATCTGACATTAAATCAAACAAAATGTTCACAAAATCCAATCGAAAATTGTACAGATCACCGCTCAGTATATTTCCAAAATTATTCACTCGAATGAATGAATTAATTAACTACATGTCCGTACAATTATTATACATGATATACAATATTTTTATTAGGTATCAAAAATATATTTCGTTCATAAATTCTTACATATATTATAAATTAATAATGTATCAAAGTATGAAATAGTTGTGATGATATTAATTAACTTCTTATTTTTCCAAGAAATTTGATGAGCTTAATTTACATTGACTATTTTTAAAATTATATATTTTTAAAAGTGCATTAGTAGTAGTTAAAGTAAAATTTAAAATAGTTATTCATAAATCCTATTATTTATTAACAACAGCTGTAAAAATATTGGTAAAATTTAATAAACAACATTAATTATTTTAAGTATGAACTGTAAAAAAACGATTTCAGATTTTATTTGATAAAGTTTATTTGATGTATATTCGTGCATTTTAAGAGATTCAAAATTTATTATGTAGGTACATTTTGTATTTACTGTCAGTGGCATACTTTTATTTTTATATTTACTCATGGTTCAAAACTATAATTATATTTATGCAGATAACCGTGAGCGATAACTAATTATCGAAATGTACAACCCTAGTCCAAAGATATCTATGATTAGAGATAGTCGAATTGCACTTATTAACTACAAATAAATGGTCGAATTGCACTTGAATTGTAAAAATGTAATGGTCGAACTGCACTCGGGTAAAAAAAGAGTTAAATGGAAAACCCGTTAAAAATATCTTATCTCTCTGTTGAAGAATACTACGGCGTACTTATTTATTAGCATTATATATTAGTTCGTGCCATTTAGATAACGCAGATAATATTATTGTCACCAAAAATGACAAAAAAAGAATTATAATAATGACAATAATTTAACTTGACGATTATAAAAAAAAAAATGTATAATTTAATATAATAATTATAATGTAAATGTTACTGTGAATGTCCACAATTGGTGAATGCTGACAGTCACCTGGTGAATGTCAACATATACCTAATGAATTGGTGAATGTTGAAAAATTAAAATAATATATACATTTACTAGTGGATGTTGACATTTACGTTTGGATTTTGGTCAATGTTGACATACACAACAAGAAAATGAAATGAAAAGAAATGATATTAAAAGTTTAATCCCTTTAAATGCATGATAATTTTATTGAAATACTTTTTTGAGCCCAAGTGCAGTTTGATCACTACCTGCATTTCACCCGAGTGCAGTTCGACCATTACCTTTCTTAATCCTAAATGCAATTCGACTAAAATAAGTGAAATTCTACCATACCCCTATGATTTAACTGAACTGATGTCATTAACAGTCAAAGCATGGTTAGATTATTTCTTTTGCTATACCAGAAAAAACATTTTCAACATTGACAGCCGGATTCATAGAAAGTACTTAGTAAATTCTAAAAAAAAACTTGTGTAGGAAAATTCGTAGATAATCTTTGAAGAAGGTATTCATAGAATAGAGAGAGATAATTCTCTGCTAACATTTTTGTCTAGATTTTTCTAAGTCGTCACAAAAACTTAAGTTAAGAATATACTAATCACTTGGAAAAGAAAACGCCAATGGCATTGTTATCAACATATTTGTTGTTGTTATCACCTAAAATGTTATTTCAGTTATTCGACATTTTGACAATAAATTGACATTATTATTAATATTATTAATTATTATTGTTACCTAACTATTAGTTCCTATATTCTTTAATCTTTATACTTTTAACTAAAACATGGGTAAGAGTATTTCTGAAAAAGACGTGTCAAAGTCAAAAAAACAAACCTTTTATAGCTGATGAATTATCACTGCTTTCTGAGCTAGTGTATAAGCATAGATTTATACTTGAAAAAGTTGGTAAACAATATTCAACAGTAACTGACAAAAGAAATACTTAGGTTTGTAGTGAATAACACAGTGCAGTTGATATTTCTTTTACTATGCGACTTATAGTAGGTTGGCTTATTCCATACATATCACCATTAACTCTCTTCATTTAAAAAAGCTACATTAGTGTATCAGGACTAGCAGAATATTGTAATAATTTCAAACTGATTTGTCATACTTGATAACATCCTGAAGCGTAAAATCTTAGTGCAGTCAAAAGTTTCATAATGAGACTTATAGGTAGTCCTCTTAAATCGATTACTGGTTTTATATTTTTTAACACTATTGGCAATAAAATGTCTAAAACAATGCATTTAGGAAATCGAAACCTTTCAAAAAACTGTGTGTCGTTAAAAAATTTAATGGGATTTTGCATGTCTCTAATGTACCTTTTTGGTATTTTTTGCACAGTATAAAAATTGTCAATATAAAAATTATCAAAATAAAAGTCATCATTGTACATATCCATATTGAACATGTATATCAGTTATTAGTTAACTATTAATTATTAAATAATTATTAGATTTTTGAAGTTCAAATGCGAAAAATTTGATATATTATAAGCATCAAGGTTATTTTCTTAGAATTTTCCTAGTTTCAAATGAATTATGCTATTAGAAAATTCTATGAATATCCAATAAAAATCTAGAATTTTAGATTTTCTTTTTTCTAAGAATTTTCTTAGAATTTTCTTAGAAAATATGTCTATGAATAGGAATCTAATTTTATATCTTAGATTTATCTAAGAATATTTTAAGTATCATCTATGAATCCGGCTGTGAATCTTACATAAGATCACCCATAACGGAGAAACGTTTTAATTGAATAGCTATAGCAAATATCAACAAAAAAAAAAAACTTACTAAACTTGAAGTTCTACAACAGTTTCAAAAAACTTTATCTAAGCAACCTAAATTATTAGACTGAACAAAATAAAAATATATTTATTTTATTGTCATTATTTTTATAATAATCTTTTACATATTTTATGTTTAATATAAGTAAGAACTAAGAATTTTTAAGAATACTTTTAAGCAATTTCTTTATTTTTCAAACTTAATCTTGTGACAATTGAGTAATTATTTATTTTCAACCCTTCCCCCCAACATTGAAAAACCCTACGTACGCTTTTGTATACTGTATACTATATATATATTATTTGCTTTGTTGTGCGTAATTGTATTCATAGTTTAACTTATTAACTTCAATGTAGACAATTTTTATCTAATTAAAAAAAATGCATGTATTCACGTTAAAACAAATTCTTGTTATTCTAACTTACTTAAATTTACTTTCTCTTCAAATATATTACCTCCTATATATATATTTGAGACATAATTACAAATAAAGAAAAAGGAACAATGGGAACAATCAATATAAATTATCGTTATAATAATATTATAAACGTTTTTCCGGTTATAGTAATGTTTTAAAATTACTTTTTGTAGCAAAGTGTTCAGTTAGAAAAATTTAAAACCATTATTACTATAACTATACAAATACATTAAATCTTATATATAATTTAACTAGGTTTCTAAATGTTGTAGTGTACAATTTATATGGAACAAAAATGGCGTCGATATACACCCGATACTGATGGCCAAAGTTATCGTTTTTTTCTAAGCTACATGAATTTCGGCTTCTATCTAAAAAAAAATCGATCAGTTGTATGGTCTTTAATTTAAGTCATTCCCTAACGTTGTCATTCGCTGAAAACAGTTATTGTATTAAGTTAATTTTACTTTGAAATTTGTGAAAATAGACATTTGTTATTTTTATTATTAAATTCAACAAGTAAGGTATGATTTCAATTACCATTTTATTATTTGGCCTGCTTCGTAACGAGCATATGCTTGTGATTTGATCCACGACTCATAATTGATCAGTGGCGTGTTTTGGATAATTTTTCAAAGGAATGGAAAATATCTGTGGATTATATTTTGACATTTTAACGTCAAAACATTCATTTATACAATATTTTAACCAATGTGAAACTCAACAACATAATCAACGAAAAATTATAAAGTATAATAAAAATAAATTATTAATGCAGAATATTGATTATAGATTATAACTATTGACAATATACGTTTCATAATTATCTATAATTATAAAACAGAACGTTTTGTTGATGTTAGAAATGATTTCTATTGTAATTCCAAAATTGGGTACTGTATTTGGCTGGAATGCAAGATAGGTGAGTATAGTCGTAATAATACAATTTAACTTATAATCACAGTTTCTATGAAATATTAAAAAAAATTATAATAATAGCCTCGGGGTCAGGAATGCCCTTATCAAGGTACTCCTCAAATACGTCATTGTGATCAACTTACACTAGTCATGTTGCACGCGTATTATAAAACGAATTCGTAACTTTATACTTTTTGAAATTTTTCGTGTTGTTAAGTTAGGAATCATCATAAACTAACTTAACACATATATAGGTAATTGTTGACAGTTCCGGCCAAACGTATACATTATATATACATAGACGGTGAATTGTATGATAGATTTTTTTTTATTTATGCTATTTCACAATCTCGTTTCGCTCGTTGCATACTACGACGGTTATGGCACATTCCACGACGGCTGTCGATATCAACATATTCATATATATGTATGTCAGAATGTTGAGTCGGTGGCCGTGTATAATTTATTTATCCGTCATAAATGTAATCGTTTGTTTTCCGTCAATCGGATATATGTATTCGGTTGGTGAATAAACAACTTCGTTATTTCCAATACAATACGATTGCATGAGTAATAGAGCAGCTTTCATTTGAGCGTAATCTGTACAAGCCTCTATTACTCTATATGTTCTAACACATAATGTGGGATAGGTTTTGTTTATCATTAGCATAAAACGTGTGATGTATTTGCAATGATAATATGAAGATCTAAAAGCAAAACAATAAAACAATAGGTTTCCGATTTGAAGACGTAAAATTCTTAATAAACATTGAGTTCATTGCAGCTACGGTACGGTTGAAAATATTTCTCGTTCACGAGCATTAAGTTCGGTAAAACGACTCTGTGACCACTGGTTTTATCTAATATTGCTAACGCTGGTGCTTTTCACTTTTACACCGGAGAAATAATGTCAGCGTACACCCGTACGATACACTCAATGAGACAACGATTGTAACGCAAACAAATTTATGTTCCTTCCGTAAACTCGTCTGGGCGATTGATATGTTTCTATCCCTAATACACCGTTCGCGGGAATCGGGTACACTTGGACGACGGTCCGATCAAATGAACTACGTAAACGGTAGAGCTCTGCACGGTCCGTTTTTTTATAGACCGGACTGGACCGATATATTTTAACAAAGACCAGGACCGGACCAGACCGATAAAATGAAAAAAAAATCCAGACCGGAATGGACCGATAAATTTTAACAAAGACCAGGACCGGACCGGACCAGCCCGATAAAGTAAAATTGAAACTCGGGGTTCTCCCTCCGGTTGCGCCACTGACTATTATTCATTATTACTTTTATATTACGTACCTAATAATTACGTATAATTTAAAATCACTTGACATAATTATTATACTGTATAGCATTTATTAGACGATTAAATAACTTGTACTGAATAGTGTGTAGAGTCTACAGTGTGGATAGGTAATCATCGTGCAGTAAGTAGTGACTAGTGTAAACGGTCTAAGGTAGTAGGTATCTACTAATTACTATACCTACTTATCTAATACCTTGGTGGGTTTTGTCAACAACAAGACTGTAATAATTATTATAAAAACGTGTTGAGCTATTTTTGTATCCCAAAACGTTATAATCTAAATTAAAATAATATACCTAATATTATGAAGTTATTTTTTATTTTACCACGTTATATAAATATATAAAACTATATAAAGTTAATATCACGGGACCGGACCGAACGAGACCAAATTTGAATTGAAGACGGACCAAACCGGACCAATTTTTTTTTTTAGAGGAAGGGACCGAACCGGACCGAACCATATAAAATTACAATACGCAAAGACCGAAAAAGGCCGGACCACGGTCCGGTCTAGACTGGATCGTGCAGAGCTCTAGTGCATGGTGAGAGCCGCACGAATCCTACACTAGTGCGTACGTAGCTGGACGGGATCCGTCTGCTATGGACGTCGTTCGAGCGACGTTGATTATTGACAATACGGACCACATCGTATCGCCCCCGCTACACCAGCAGCGAAAACGATCGTGCGCGAACAACCGCGGTCGCGCGGAGCCCACATGGACCGATGCGGTTAATGCGACCGAAGGGGATTAAAATAAATAGAAAATAGAACAAACCCAAGTCCCCCCCCTCCCGCCGTCCCGATACACCCGTAGCATTTGCGCGTTGTTCCGGCCAATCAGTAACACTCGTATAATTATCGTTCCGTTATTGTCACCTTGCGCGCACATGCGACATTTTTAAACCATTCCGTCGCTATTAAACGAATACGGCTGCCATTTTTATTATTGTTATTATTATTTTAAAGCTGCCGTCGTCGCAGACAATATAAATTAACCAGAACAATGTACGATGATTACTATCAGCTTACGTGCAAGAGTTGTTGTTAACTGCTGGTTGCGCTCCACACGGCGGCGCACGTACGTCGGACGAGAAGAGAAAATATATATAAATGAATTAAAGAGAGACTAATTTATTATTTCCTATGTGTGTTAATTAACTACGATTGGTGCGCTGCCCCGGCGTGAACTATATGCGAAGCAACAATACGTACAGCACGCTGTATTAGATGCACACGACTCTGCGCGTTCCATGAAATATTTTGTATCGATGGAAATGAATGGTTTTCCTAGTTGAATCTACTGATTTTTTTTTTTTTTTTAAACACATGCGTCTGTTTTTCGCACAAAACTTTAAGGAATCACGCGTAAAACTAAATCGAATTCATCGATGAGACGTTAGGATCTTTTTCGCATAATATGTCACCCAATATCTCCTATGGCCTAACGGTGTTCATGTATCTCGTGAATCGAGGTTCGGATCCTAACCATTCCAATGACGAATTAGAAGACAACTAATTAAAAAGACCCCTAAGAAGTTTAGGTTTCAAAATTATTCTCTTACTACACTAGGACTGATCGGATTAATTAAAATGAATAAAATTACTTTTCAAAATTATTATGCCTGCATCAGATGATGTTTAATGACTATTTATTAATTATAGCCACTACTCTGAATACTAACTACACCCATAACAATATAACTGTTGTGTTCGATAAGTACATATATATCGTTAACTTATTAAGCTATTAGGCTATTCGAAAAACGATTTGTTTGATACATTTTGTGTCAAGTATTAAATCTTGATGACCATTTCTTGAATATTTTTATAGTGCTACCTAAAATAACATGAAAAACACACTTCTTCACGTGTAATATTTTTCATTATTTTTTTGTTATATAGATGAATTCAGATATTTTTGACAGAATTTATAATGTTTACAAGTCATATGTCATAAACACATATATAAAAGAAATTCACATAACGTCATGTTTATTAAATACCTTTTTTTCAACGCAAAATACTCGAGCAAATAGAATTCCTACATGTAAGCAAATAACAAGGTTGGCTATTTTAATAAGTTTTTCGTTTTTTATTATTATTATTATTTTTTAAATATACATTTGTTTTTCCTCTTTTTATGAATTTATATATATGCGCATACTTTTGTCGGTATGAATATCTAATTCATATATATATATATATATATATACATTGGTCTAATGTTCGGTTTCACTTAGTTCGCGCATCAATTGATCTATTGTTTTGTTTTCACAATGGCCGTGGATCTGCCCGGCCAAGGCTCGTTTTTAACATTTACAACGTCGAGCTCTTCTCGAGTGAGTGACCGCGTGGTGAAAGCTGTCATGAATCGTGCCCCTCGTCCCTCCCCCGCACCTGTTGCGAGTTGTGACATCAACTGGCAAAAAAATAGAAATAAAAAAAGATAAAATAAAACAGGGAAAAAAATACAATAGGCTACATCGTGATAATGGATTCAGTCCAATGACCACCGAGAAAACCAAGACATATGCGGCAACACTGAATATATACCACATTATATTTATACAGGTATATACAAAGTAGGTATACATACATATATAATGTATATCAGTACTTCGTGTTGAAAACGCCGACGTTTACATATCTATGTATAGCATGCGTGTGTATTATATTTATATGTATTATAAACGTTATAAATATAATACACACGCATGCTATACATAGATATGTATTATATGTTTATATGTATTATAAACGTTATGTGTGTATGTGTTTTTTCTTTGTCCCCCAGAAGCTAATACTTTATTTTGACGTAATGATTATGACCGAATAATATTATTCTCGTGTATGTATTTTTTATATATATATATTAGACACATATGAGAAATGTTCAGATGTGGTCGGAAAAACGTATAGCTCCGATCATAAAAGACTGAACAACGACACACCTCTACCTGTATTGGTCCCATAAGTTTTTGGCATGTAACTGCCATCGCGCTGTCAGAAATCTTTTCCAGATATAATACCAGCACGCACGCGCGTACACACACGCAGACGTCCACGCGCATTCACGTACGTTCTCTTATACATCGTCCGAGAGGTTCGCGGGGTTAATAAAAATCGAATACATTATTTTATATGTGTTAGAATTTCTTTGACAAATCGTTTCGCTCAAAATAAAATGAACTGAACAGTTTATTTCACTGGCATTGGTTGCAGACAATTAATATCGAATTAACTATATTCATTAAAAAGCAAAATGTTTAATACTCAGATACGTAGTGACTACGTAAGCAGTTCATGAGAATGTACAATACATTATTTAGTATATTATCTGGTATGACATACACGAGTGTATAAAAATTATATATTGTACGTGCAATTATCAACACTTTAGCATTTTTATCATAGGAAGAAAAATAAACAGTTTAGAAAACGCAATATGTAATCTCCAGTCAGTTAATCTCTATTATTATTTTTCATAATAGTTTGTAACTTTCTAGTGTTAAAAAATGGTTTTTTTTTATACATTTAAGAAAATAAGCAGTTTCATGAAATACCTTTTATGGATTTAAATGACTTTTTTTAAAACTACGAAAACCGTCGGTTTAGCTAGGTAATAATAAATTATATTACTATTACATAAATATTAAATAATATGTTTGAATAAATAAAGTTTTTTTTTAATAAAAAAAAAAAATAGAATGTTAATAGAATTTAAAATAAAAACATTGTTTAAGCATAACTAACAGGACACCTGTAAGTTGCAGGTGTTAAATTATTTTGAAATTAGTGTTTCTTTTTTCCATTCCATCAAAGTTAATAATTGACTCGTATTCATTTAGTTAATATAAATTATCAGTCATCACTATTATATTTTTTAAACATACATTTTTTTTTTTAATTCATATATACCAGTAAGTAGTAATCTATACATAGTATAAAAAACACCATAGAACGTTTTTATAAAAGTGATCTCTGCATTTCTAACGATTTGCTCCTATTACTCGAACTCAGGATGTTCGTAAATAACATTACTATATTTTACAAAGAATCATTTTATTGCGTACTCACTGTTTAATGTTTAATATTATATTTCAAATCATACATATGGACATAATTGCTTAGGAAATCGAAATTCTGATCGAGCGCTTCATGCATTATTTAATTTTCTATTTTATGAAAAGATACATATTATGACTTTTGGTTCATTATTACTATCTGAAAATTATTTAAAGAAGAAAAATAGTAAACAAAATCTTAACCTAGTTTTAATTACATTAAACATGCAAGAATGTTCCATATGATATAATATTTGTTATATATGACGTATTATATAATATCAGAATTAATTGATTGACTGTTACACATATTTAATAAATAACCAATTAAAAAAAATTCAACTTTATGATTGTATGATTTACAATTTATCGCTCTTTTCGTTAATTAAAATTACATTGCAATAATATCGCTGCTGAGTATATGTTAATTCGTATTACGAGTAATCATTCGATTATTAGTTGAATCATACTATCAACACGCGTGAATTGGTTCACGGGAGGAGAAACGTCGACTCATATACAGTTTACAATGTACATAAATCAATTGATATTATGTTAAGTTGAAAAGTATAATAATCGAAATGACTTATCGTGCAATCTATAGCCCGGGCAATATGACATACACGATCGGATTTGCAGATGTAGAATGTCACTCGTCAATGCAGTAAAATACGCCTTGCCTGTAAAAAATATATTCGGAGAGGTCTTCAAAAGCCAAATGAAATATAGTTAATTTATAATATGCAATGCGGTTGACTGAGTCGAAACCAAATAAATTACTATTTTCGCGTGCGCTAGAAACGCGTACCCAACTCGGTCGCGTTATTGTAAGCGCGTTTCGTATACAATGCTTTTCTTAAAAAATAACGATGCTCAACATTTTATAGTAACAGAAATCAATTTCAATTGCTTGCAATTTGACGGAAACAAGAAGAATCCTATACGGTTAAAAGGCACTATATAATTTTTATATCATTATATATACAGAATCCGTGCATATAAAATATACCCGTGCGTCAGTGTACTTACCAGGAACGCTATATATTTTTAAAACCCGATAAAATGAGTAATCTTTAAAATTAATTTTTATTATAACATTATATTTACGGGTATTTTTTTATGATGCTATAGGTCATTAAGTTTTTACTACGCGTATTGGCAATCCGAACGATTTAAAACCATTAGTGACGGTTAGTGCCAAAAGCAATATGTATTCCAGTGATTTTCAACTGTTTCTTCAGTATAAAATATTGTTTGAATTGTTTTTATTTTATCAAAAAGAGCAATATTATTGTTATTAGCAGAAGGAGTTGCGTTTGAATGTTTAAAATACTGTAACATCGAGTTCATTCAATTGCATTTAAAATGCGTTATAAGAATTTTTATTTATGTTTCACTTAAAGGTAAAAAAAAAACCGAAATTCCAAACTTTATTCAGTGTTTGTACACAATTTTATTCAATATTTCCCGAAAATATATTAACCGTTATTAACTACTTTAACTCAACCTTATTGTCACATTTATAATTTATGTTCGACTATTAATTTCACTACTGTATAGCTACAAACATAGACACATCTCGTTTCAGTTATTATATTATTTTACTATGGTAGAAAATAATAATTGTGTTTTATATTATTATTAATATATATATTTTTTTTTTTAATAAAAATATAACATAATAATGGTATTGTATTGTCGATGAGTTGAATGTATAACACCGGTAGTGTTATTAATCAAAGTCAAAATAACACAACTGGTTTGAACAAATGGCTAGCAGACAGTCATCGGTACAGTTTATTGTATATTTTTTTAGACTATTAAATGATCTTTTTCATTTCCTGTAAAAAAAAAAAAAAACCACTTTTGTAATAATTATTAAAAATAATTATGAGTATTATTTTTGAAAAATATTGTATTTAAACATTTTAGAACTAAATTTATATTCATCAATTAAAAACCAGTTTATGTAAAATATTTGTTTGCAAATTTTAATTTAATAATTATTTAATAATGATGGATTGAAATTCAGCAATCCACTAATTAATAGTCTCTATTAGCGAAATACTCGTCACAGTATTTAATTCAATTCGTGTATTTAGGAAACTTTCAGATAATACAGTATTTTCTCTATGATATTAAAACCATCCATCTGAAATTGTAAATGAAAAGCAATTATAGAAAGAACATTGTTATACATTTTATTTAAAACTACAAAATACAAATTAAGTTACAATTCGAGTATTCCAATATAATTCTTATATAATACGTAATAAATAAATAATTTTTTTATAATTATCTCTTTATTACGGAAATAAATTCCAGTTAAATTTTTGAAATGTTTCTATGACGTTTACAGTTACATTTTTCCCATTAATATAATTAATAATTTATTAGATTTCTATTTAAATTCGTGGTTTCATATTATTGAAATTCTTATGATCCAGTGATATCGTCGCAGTCTGCTTCCTTTAGTAGTGTTATTTCTTATATAATACTGATTTTAAAATAGTTTAAATATAAAAAATAAATTAATACTTTTATACTTTAAAAATGTTTTTTTTTTTTTTTTTTATGCAGATTTAGTTCTTTTCATATTTATTTATCTTTAATAAATATTACCGATAAAATACGAGTAGGTATAAAAAAAAAATAAATGACTAAGACAAAGACTTTCTTAAGTTATATTACTATTATAGTTTATGTCCAGAAATATATCTTTCGTCAATAGAGGAAAACTGGTGTATTCAAAGAAAAATTTCAAGCTTCATTAATTTGTTCTATTTTGCACATAATATGCTTATCATCATCTGTCTGTATAATAACACATATTAAATGTTCTCGCTAAACTGTAATCGTGTTAATAAGCTAGTAAACAGATATTATTTATTGGAACATTTAAAGAAAAAAATGTTCCAGGAATTCTCTTTATCGGTATATAATAACAGCCAAAATATGTCTTTTATGAGAATAAGTTTTACCATATAGTAATACGGTACTATAATATCGATAGTTCGATTTTAGTACATCATTTAAATAAAAAATATACTTGAATATTATACGGTAGCATCTATCAGTAAAAATGAGCCTATATAATAATATATAGTCTCATTTATAGGATATTATATCATACCTATTTAATTATACTATTTTTTTTTATTATTTTAAAAATTATAAATCTTGATAAGTATTCTGTATAAAAGGTTGTCGAGTAAAGTTAGTATTTCAATTAATTATATATTCTATTATATGTATATTTCTATTTTCTAGTAATCAATTATTTCATTCATATATATTTATTAAAGGCTTAGTACAGAAAGCGTAAATCTCTTAAGGCGCGTACACACTATGTAACAAAACGGCGAACATGAGTTCGCGAACAGTGTTCTTGTGTAACAAATCGGCGTATTTGTATCATACTTCTGTAACAAACCGGCGATCCACCAATTGTCGGTGTTTTGGCGAAACATCAAAGGCTGTTACGCGATCACGTTACAATATGTTTGGACGCTCTGACGAACATAGCCGTGTAACATTATACATTTATCACATATGAATTATGAACCTTCAGAGAGGATCTACCTACTTATTCATTTTAGATTTGTAGTTCACTTTAATAATTCATTATTAAGAAGATGCCACACATAGGCCTTACAAGGGCGGCTCTAGGAAGGGGCTAGGGTTCTTGAAATATATTTATTTAAAAATCAAGGGGACAGTTTTTAATTTGAAATACAGTTTAAATTACTGTTGTTGTTTAATTATGTGGCACACTACTGAGTATGAGTAAATCGACACTGAAGTTTATTTCAATAATAAATGGAAAAATGGAAATGTTACATGTTACAGGTTACAGACTATTGTTACAGTTGTTCTGTTGTAACAGTTCGTCAAATTGTTACGCGTTGCATGTTCGCCGTTTTGTTACATAGTGTGTACGCGCCTTTAGGTAAATCCAATGTACATTTTTTTATAATGGTATGTTATTTGTTTATTTTGGATTATGTTTATACTGGAAGAATGGCAATGTATCTGAAAAAGTGTGACCAACTTAGTGTAAATATTGGTTATTTTTATTTGAATTAATTGATGATGCTTTTATTTTGGTCGGTTTTAATATTTAAATTTTGTTTTTTCGGTATTGACCATTTTTTCACCAAGGTACAGATTTTCACTTGGTAACATAAACAATTTTTAATAATTTATGAATGTAGAAAGGTACAAGTCACATAACGTGATTACGACTATAAAACACAGGTTATACGTCTATGTAAAACGAAGAATTGAATCGTTGATAACTATTAGTCTTCAGTAATGTTGGTTATGAATTAAGCCGTTTAGAGCATTCACAGTCTGAAATGATAAAAATCGAATTTCTAACTAACAAAAAAAAGCACAGACTACTTTTAGAGATTGCCGACCGGAAGCCCAAATGGTTTAAAAAGAAAGGCGAAAAAAAAAACAAATATTCCTCATTTATTTACATACAATATGCATATCGCCGAAAACATGTCGAAACGATGACCCGTTTTCCGTATGTTTACGCGCGTTACCCGTAACCGTTATAATACCGCGATCGTTACACGCGTGCACGATCCGGAGTACACGAACGGTAATTATAACGTCGTACATGTAAATTATAACAAGAATTAACATAACGCGATCGATCGGTACACGCGCGCACACACAAAGCATTGCAGGCACGTTAGAACGGCGCTTTACAAGATCGAAATTGCGCGAGCAGTAACAGTCGGACCGAGTCGGAAAACCTTAAAAATTGAAAAAAATAAAATAGAGTGAAACAAAAACCGTTGATCGTACGCGATGTGCGGTTGTATACGTGATATACTATACCCGTGCCGTACGTTCGTTAATGCGATTTTACGTGTACACGACACCGTGTAAACGTGTGCGCTCCGCGCGTATAACGGAATTTTTCGACTGAGCGAGTTTCCACGACTGGACTACACGGTTTTTCCTACGTCTCTCTCTCATCCATCATAATCTTTCTCTTTCTGTGTGTGTTTTACTCGCGATGGTCTGTATATCACCACCACGTATACCTAATGCATGCGATACATACACAAACACACGCGAGCGCGCGCGCGCTTACTCATGAACACGAACATTTACACACACGCGCACGCGAGTCTTCGGATAATTATTCGCGCGGCGGCCGTGCCGAATTCGCGTGTTGTAAAGAGTGAAAAAAATAATAAAGAAGAGGCAGTGGCGGCGGTTTGCAGCAGAACTATTATAATGTAAATACTCACAGGTATAATCTTATACATATATTTGTGTACGCGTCAGCGGTGTCGGACGTCAGGTTTAGTTTTTAGTTTTTTTTTTTTTATTCCCTATTATTCTTTTCTCCGCCGGACACGAAGACGTCGGCGGCGGCGACGACGACGTCGCGTACGAAATTTAAACAGGAAATTATACGGTTTGAAAAGCGGTACCCGTCTCGGACGCGTTACATCCGAGTAATTCGGATTTGTACCGGCGGCTCTTCCCGTTCTGTCCGGGGTACGCGACCCGTGCAAATTCAATCGATTATATTACTTACGTTAGTCGTCGCGAAATGTTTCCCGCGGTAAAATGTAGGTATGTACAGGTACGCGCGTGATAACATTATGTACACGCAATGCTACGGTTATGATCTGACCGCGATCGCGGTATATGGACCATCGCGTCTATATGCGCAGCAGTGTGGTTTATACCGTGAGAGATCACAGCACTGGTCCGGGTTGATGCGATGGACGCAAAGGGTAGTTAAGGTTTTCCTGTTCTTTAGAGGACCCGAGCAAATTCGTTTCAAATAACAACACATTGCGATGTTTTCTATAAATTATATTCCAAACGGAATGTTTTCATCATTGTTGGATGCAACGTTCGGTGATCAAACTCTTTCGCCCCTCATCGGAAATTTTAACGAATTTAGAAAAAAGGTATTGCCTAATATTTTTTAAGTTATTATCACTAACATTTACCAGGGTTATATTCTAAGACAATATTTGTCCATTGTAGTGCGCATTAATTTAATCTTGCAATACATGATGTTTGTATGATAACTGTTGTCAGAAATACTGTGAGTAGTGTTTCTATATATCGTCAGTTCGTATTTTTCTCGAGGATCAGCTTAACGCATTCATTTTTAAAAATATATGTGATTCATCATTTTTCAAGTAGTAGACATATAGTACTTGTACTGATGTGTGGAACAAGATGGACACAATGCTAATAATCGCTTTAAAGAAATTTGCAAACTAATAATTAATGTGTTAGAAGATCTCCAAGGATCAATCAATACTAACATTTTCAATAAAGCTCATCAACTTTTTTCGGTAATATTAAATGGCCAATTTTTTATTACTTTAAGCATAATAAAAAAAGTATTATTATATTAAATTTTATATTACCACTATACAATCGCTCACAGACTGTAAATTTAATTTTAACTACTGCATGTGATTACGTTCAAAATATAATCGATGCTTCTAATAATCCTCGCAAAAATAAAGATTTCAATTTTAAAGCAATATATGAAACAAGTAAAAAAATACTTAATGATGTAGATAGTGAAGTGATAAAGCTTAGTTATGTAAAAAAACAAATAAACCGGAATAATACTCCTTCACAATCACACGAAGAGTATTACAGATGCATAATATTCAATTCATTTTCGAACCATGTCATTGTTAATTTATCAGAACCTTTTATAAATTCTGAACAAATAATAACCAACTAAGAAAAAATAGTTCTATGTAGTATTAATGTAAAATCATGAGATCTATCAAAATATATTGTAACCTTTTATGAAACATTTTTCCCAAATATAAGAAAACTGTTGGAAGTATTATTGACTTTACCCAGTCAACGGTAACTATGGAAAGGGTATTTTCTATTCTACAGCGTCTCAAAGTATACTTACACAACGTAACAGATGAAAAACTATTAACTGGGTTTACTCTTTTATAAATTCAAAAATAAATTGCTGTTGATTCTATTGAAGTGGTGAGAAGGTTCGCTTAATACTTCGAAGACCAGATTTTATTTTATAATAATTTATTTTCTACAAATTATTATTATTATTTTTATTATGGTTAGGAAGTTGTAGAAGCTAAAAAAGACAAAATATGCACGAAAAAGTTGCAAAATATGCATAAAATATGCAAAAAAATTTAATAAATACGCAAAAAAAAGTATTAGGAAGTTCAAAAAAAAAAAAAAACACATCTAATGTTATTAATAATCAATAATATATACCAAAACTATTTATAACTGAAAAAAATGTATAATTGGTTGGCATTATGACGATAAGATAAAAAGTACTTAACATAAGTATTTCGGCATTTTAGCGTAATAGATTAAATACGTATCACATAATTGTTATTAAATTAATTGTTGACTGTGACGATGGCAATAAATTGTCTTCATTAATAATTTTGAATTTTATATATTCAATATTAATTTAAATATATAGACGAGGAAAATAAAATTTTAAAGTTATTAAAATTTTTTTTAGAAAAATATGAAATATGAGTGCAAAATCAATGAAATACGCATTTTTTTTAGTTAAAATTGACAAAATATTCAAAATATGCATTTTCAATTTTCAATTTTTTAACTCACCATTGTATAGTTCAGATTTCTAGCTTGGTCTGCTATAAATTGAGAACATACAGAACAATATGCAATTCCTACAATTTCCGAACCCTAATTATTATTATTATTATCATAATTTATGATAATAGTAAAAAGTAGTTATAATTTAATTATGATTCATAAATAAATTATAACTATTTTTACATTATCTTGTATCTATTCATATGAACAATTTATGATGATAAATGATTCAAAATGTACTATAAACTAATATATTTTTAATATTACTATTGAATAATATGTATATTTTTATTAATTTGAAAATAGTATACATGTCAAAATTATTATCTTGTGAAATAAATACATTTGAAACATGTGGTAGTAAAAATATTAAACACTTAAAAAAAAAAAATTCTGAGCATGTCCTTGAATGCTATTATTTATAAAATTGAAAACATTTTCGGAGCGATACTTAAGTATTGACGTAATGCTAATTATGCGATTTAATCATATCCCTATTCCTAGATTTGGGCTAATCATCTCAAATAAGGAATTATTTGATAATGATAACAGGTATGTGATAAGTATTTTTATAACGGTACTGCACCAATTTTAACTAAATACGACTGTTTCTTCAATAAACATAAATCATTTGATTACTTTTATCGAGTGATATTTATGCTTTTTCCTTATTTTTCAAACTCATAAATGTTAAAATTTTTAAAAAAAAAAAAACATTACTTTTTGATAATATGCAATTATGAAAGCTCGGGAAGAACAAAACGTTTTTAACATGAAGTAAACTTATGATGTCTATAAAGAACACGCATTTATTTATTCAAGCAAAACTCGATTGTATATTACAAATAATAAGGCACTAACAGTTATGTTATACGAATGCTTAAGATTGAGTTTTGTAAATTAAGGTGTAGCAAAGTAGGTGGATTGTGGCATTATCTTCATAATATATTTTTGTGGTGATTTTTTGTTGGGTGCTTTTGATTTATTAGATTATAACGTAATAATACTATCCTAATATCTGTAGTTAATAATATTATCATTAGAATGAAAAATTTAATGGAATAATTATCATTGCATAATGTTATGTACCGTTGTTTACACGTGAAAATAACGCTCGTTTTCCAACAATTAATAATGTTATAGTATTCATAATCGATATTAATGCCTACACGTTTTGCAACCACGTATTCAGTAAAACCGTTGATTTAGACTTGATTGATATGGTATACTTAGGCTGACCTATTCTGAGCCACTATATGAGTATGTGTGTGTGTGTGTGTGTGTGTATTTCCGTACGGTACTTATTGCGGACCTAAATACATACGTATGGTAGTAGCAATAATAATAATAATATTGTATTATTGTTATGGCCGTGATGGATGAGCAGCTATAGCTGATGAAATAGATCCGTTTTGCTACAGAATTTTTTTTTTGTTCTTTTTTCCGCCAACGCTCGTTTACGCATCTATACACCGCGTATAGTAAGTCACGTAAACAGTTTTGATATCAGTTTTGAGTCGTAAAAAAAGAGGAAATGTTCCGTCCGAATTTTATTTCATGATATTCTATTCTGAAATGAACAGTATATTATGTATATTTAAGTATATGAATATGAATAAAACCCGTCAATCGGCATTGATAATGTGTTCGGTTTATTTCTGTAACGTGGAAACGTTCCTATTAAATATTAGAATAATATAAATTTTAGTTTACACATATTATAGTAATTTAGTTGTAATTTGTAAAGACAAAAATAATAGCAAAGCTTCACATAAGTAGTCGCGTATTGGTTTTCGTTCATCAGCTGAAAATTCTTTGATCCTTTTGCTGTAGTGTGCTAAGTATGATCAATTATTCGGACAAAAGGTACAATTGTACTCAATCTTTCTATAAATTCGACCCTATTAATCATAAGTTTTTTTAATTTATCTTTGATCCAGTTAAGTTTTCATCTATTATATAAATATCTATTTGATTTTAACTCAGTAACTTGTTCCTTTATAGTATGTATGGAGAAAATAAAAATTGTACAGTCCGATAAAATGTTATATTCTACATGAATGACAAAGGAAATACATATAGGCATGCGTATTCAACGATGTATCCTTATTATCAATAGATTAAAGATCTACAAAAACACAATTGTATATCATTGCCCTTCTGTGACAACAAATAAAGTGTTCCAAATGAAATATTCAACATAACAATAATTTCGGCGGTAATATCAACTTCCAATGTTGGTATATTATATCTTCTGTATTATACATTTGAGTACGTATGTATAATGCATACACAAATACAATATTTGATGGTATACCATTGCATTCCATTAACGGAAATAACTATAATATATACTACTATAATATTCTGTCATGACGAATGAAAAAATGTATTATTGTACGTCCGTTAGGAATAATATACCATTCGAGTATTATTTCAAGGCATTTTCGGATAACCTATTTGTATGTATTATGCTTACAAATGTTGTGGTATCTTTGGGTCAACATTAAAATATGATACATTTTTGAAACTTTTTTTTCGTGTTCAATTGTATTTTATAGCCAAATGCTCCCGATTTACTTGGTTTAATTTATTTAAAATGATTCTATAAAAAATGTAATATCAACTATTATTCTAATTTACATTCTTGAACGTTATTATATAATTAAATCATAATATTTGAAAGATAACCCGACTTAAACCTAACCATGGCTAATGAGGTGTCGCCTTTATAATCCAGTGAAAATAAAAGCTCAACCGAGTCTTAGAATAATATTCAAAGTAGACGTCAATCTTATTAATTATGTAATTCTATATCCATGATATTGTATTTACTCTAATGTACACCGTGCGAAGAAAGTTTCCTAATAAAATGTAATTCATTTTACCCAACAAATTTGTATCCTGTTATTATAAGCAATGATAGCGATGAATGTAAGCGATGAAGAATGTAATGGTTACACTATGACTTTTCAAACTATTTGGTAGAAAATCTGCATCGAAAATTGTAGAAGTTAGTCTACTGATTTTTCATTGACTAAAATTTTTTGATTGTCTTAATTAAGTTAAATCTTTCTACATGTTAAGAAAACTTAGTAGCACCAATATTTTATTATTGAAAAAAATATGAATTTAGATGCATATTTAAAAATGTATATTATTCTATTAATATGTAGTTACTTCAATATTAAACCTAATTTAAAGCATATATAAGTCTAATAAACATATGAAATAAAAAATTAATACTTAGGTAGAAGCTATTAGTTGTATCGCAAACACATGGAAAAAATATAAACAACAATGCCAATAACTATGTACACATTTTTTTGGTTAATATTTTTATTTGCTGTGAAGCAACTACGTTTTCACTATTTAAACATTAATTCAAAACTCTTTATTCCCTATGTAATCGTCCGCCAGTCCGTAAGTTACCCTTAAGTAGTTACGATATTTGTTATTAATATATGAAATTATATTAATTTTAGATAATTTATATATATATATATATATAAACACAGTTAATACAACATGTATTAAGTATAAACTATTTAAAATTAATAAAATTAAAATTTTAGATTTATAGTAGAAACTTTCTACACCAAAGCATGTACAAGTTACTAAATTATTTTACTATAATTATAGGGGATTTTAGATTCTGAACGGAGTGAAGAATGTATTGATTTTACAATGATGTGTGTTTTTTTTTTTTTTTTTTTTTTTTTTTTTGTGTCTGTCGACACGTTTTGGGGCAGTAAAAATGCTTCGATTGCCTTATGTAGCAACTTTTCTGAAAGGAAAGTGAATCTATTTGGTACTTTGGGGGGTCAAAAGTTAAAAATTTCCAATATTTTTTAAATGCGACGGGAAAAACCATAAAAAAATTTGGGAAAAACGGGAGTTTTTACGCAAAACCAGTTTTTGACATAATCAAATTTTTTATTTTGCTATAACTCAAAAACTAATCGATGTAAATACTTGAAATTTTCACCAAATGTTTAGATTAGCGTTCTCTATACACCATTAAATTTTCAAAGTATTTTGACTTTTATTAAGCTATTTATAGACAATTGAAATTTTCAATATTTTTAAGTATTTTTTTTTTAAATAACGATAAAATTTTTTTGGCTACCTAGAAAATCTTGAAAATTTAATACAAGGTTTCTTATAAGTTGTTCCTTAACTGATAAAAAAAATCTAAAATCGTAAGTCACAATTTTTTTTTATAAGTGCTCAAAGTTACAATTTATACGAAATATGTAAAAATCACGATAATTTGCAAGTTTTTTTGTAGTTAAAAATTCATAAAATTTTTTCTGTTCATACTTAAGGTTCAAAATTTTAACACGAGGTTATGTATAAGCTACTCTTCAAAAATCTTTAAAAAAATTTCTACCGGAATTAGAGGAAAAAATTTTATGACTGTTTGAAATTTAAATATTTACGAAAGTGCATAAAATAGCGATTTATTCTCAGACGATTTTAAATATTTGTTATAATTCAAAAAGTATAAGTCACAGATTTTTGAAATTTCTACCAGCTGTTAAAATTGGTATTTCTTTTATGCAATATTTTTTTCAAAATATTATATTGATTTTTAAGCCACTTATAGTCATTTAAAATATTCGATTTTTTTACATTTTATTTTTATAATCGGTGATAAAAAAAATTTGGCTTCTACAAAATACTTGAAAATTTAATCGAAGATTCCACAGAAGTAGTTCTTAATGTCATTCAAAAATTATTAAAATCCATAGGCACAATTTTTTTTTATAAGCGTTTGAACATCGAATATTGACATAAAATTACATGTAAAATATAATATAATGTAGAATGTTCTAGACTGACAAATGATATCGGTTTTTTTAAAATGCCCTAACTCAAAAACGAAAAACCGCAACAACTTGAAATTATCATTAAATCTTTATATTGACGTTTTCTATACATGGTTAAAATTTCAAAGTATTTTGACATATTTTGACTTATTTATAGACAATTTATATTTTCGGTTTTTCTAAATTTTTCGTTTAAAAATAAAATATACTTAAATAATATTTATAAATAACATTGTATTATATTCTAGACTAACATATGAACTCCGTTCAGAATCGTTATTCGTATACAATGATATCTATCATTGCATTCAAATTTAACAAATCCATTATAATAATGACCTATCCTATAAGCGAGGTGCACTCCACCCCTAACAGCAGATCGAGGCCCATCCGGTTTTTTTTTAAAATGTGTTTAGAGACTGGGATTTTTATATGAGTTTAATAGGCAAAATAGTTTATTATTTTTATAAAAAAAACTATTTTGCCTATTAAACGCATATAAAAATCCCAGTCTCTAAACACATTTTATTATTTTTATAAAAATATTTAAATTTAACAAACTTAATCCAGTGTTAAATTTAAAAAAAAATATATATATATATATATATACACTCGGTATTGTTGTGTAGTTTATGTATAATTATAACACTGTGGATTGACGCTCATATCTGATTGTACATCCTGTGATTATACTATGCATTAGTATAGTATAGTTTTCTCTGGTATTGTATATAATATTTAAAATGTAATTTTTTTCACATGTTTATTTACTCGTAATAGTATTCAGGATGGAAAATAATGATATAGAGGGTACTGGTTTTACTGAAATGAAACACGGGGGGCTTTGTCTGATATCTTCGGATGCCGCTTTCCTGCAATATAATACTACAAAGTATACATGTTTTTTTTTGTTTTTCCAATTATTCCGTGTTAGTTGTACTGCGGTATATATGTAGGTATAGGTATGCACCGAACGCAGTAGGAGTTGATCGAACTTGTATTTTTCGGACCAGACGTATTAATATACTTACACGAGCAGCATTGTTCATACCATTACGACCACACGTAGACCTTTCCCACAACACTTCCTTGATGGCGGCGGTCGCGGTATGTGTAACACATTTTTATTATTTTTTTTTATTTTTAATTAATGATGTCTCGGGTAAAATTTTCAAAAGAAACGGCTACCTGTTACCTGTTGTCTTTTTTTTATTATTGATGGACGCGCGACGTGCGGCGTATGTTCCATACACACCGCGAATGGTGTACATATATATGTATAATACACAGAAAGCGCTGACAGGGTATAAGTACCTGTACATATATATAATTAAATTTTATAAATTTATAAAAACATAATAATATGATATAGGTCGGTCGTATTGAGTATCAAAAATAATCTATTTTGTACTGAGGATATTGTGTTATGTAGCGAGAAGATGACTGAACCAAACGTAAACCGTAAGCAGATGCGCAGGATTTAGGAATAATTACCACTAAACAATGATAAGGAAATTTAACTATACATAACAATTTTACACAGCAATAAATCAGTCTCTAATTTAAGTCGTGATGAAGTACATTTTTAACACCAGATAATATTTCAAACATGGTTTATGTAACAAATTATATTTTAACGTTAGTTAAATAAGTGTATTTTCTTGCAAATATTTGGTGCAACCGGGCATAAGTTATTATAGATTGTCAAATATTATTTTGGGTTTATTGATTTATTTCTCGGTTGCCTTACAACAACCAAGGTCATACTTAAATATTATTGCGTATTGATATTTCACAATTTGTTATATTTTGTTTGCAATATATTTTATTTTATTGATTTACGATGGTTAACAGGAATGGTTTACATAAGTTTTTTAAATAAAATCTAATTTAAATTGGTTGGCAATAAATTACCATTAAACAATAAGTTTTATTAGTATTATTTTTTAATATGCATGAATTTAATTTAAATTTGCATCAAAATGCTACATTGCTGAAACAAAAAGCGATATTTTTTTAGCATAAGCCACAAATACCAAAGAAAAACAAACAAGGATGTAAGAAGAAGTTGGAACGCTCGAGATTAAGAATTTATTTAAACATTTATCTATAATTTAAATCACTCTTAACGGAAAAAAATAATATACATCTATAACACTTTGATATCAAAACTTATACTACATATTTTCACAGAATTCAAAGTTCTACATATTGTTTGTATTGTCGTTAATAAATATTTCTTTGACTAACAGCTCCGTTACGCTGGCACCCGCATATAGGAAATTTGACTCAAAATTTGTGTCAACGATTGTTATATCATTTGTACAGGTTTGTAACCACAAAATTTTAATTTGTGCAACCTTCCAAACTCCACAAAATCCATTACAAAAAATGGTTGCCAGCGTAACGTTACTCCAGCATCCGCTTTTTTTAATACTTAACTTACCAACCAGGAATCTGCATCAACGATTGTTATATCGTTTTTGGTTTTTGAGTTAGAGCATTTTAAAAAAACCGATATCATTTGTCTGTCTAGAATATTATATATTATATAATATTTTACATGTAATTCTATGTCAATATTCGCTTTTCAAACGCTTATAAAAAAAAATTGTGCCTATGGATTTTAATAACTTTTGAATGACAATAAGAACTACTTCTGTGAAATCTTATATTACATTTTCAAGTATTTTGTACGAGCCAAATTTTTTTTTCACCGATTATAAAAAAAAAAAATGTAAAAAAATCGAATATTTTAAATGCCTATAAGTGGCTTAAAAATCAATATAATATTTTGAAAAAAATATTACATAAAGGAAATGCCAATCTTAACAGTTGGTAGAAATTTCAAAAATCTGCGACTTATACTTTTTGAATTATAACAAATATTTAAAATCGTTCAAGAATAAATCGTTATTTTATGCAATTTCGTAAATATTTAAATTTCAAACAGTCATAAAATGTTTTCCTCTAAGTCCGGTAGAAATTTTTTTAAACATTTTGAAGAGTAGCTTATAGATAACCTATTATTAAAATTTTGAATCTTAAGTATGAACAGAAAAAATGTTATGAATTTTTATCTACAAAATAACTTGCAAATTATCGTGATTTTTACACATTTTATACAAATTTGAGTATTAAGGGCTTATAAAAAAAAATTTAAGTAAACCGATCACACAAGCCTTGTATTACATTTTCAAGAATTTTTGGTCTGCCAATTAATTTTGATAGATATTTAAAAAAAAAATTTTACAAAAATCGAAAATTTAAATTGTCTATAAATAAGTCAAAATATGTCAAAAAAATTTGAAAACTTAACCATGTGTAGAGAACGCCAATATAAAGATTTGGTGAATATTTCAAGTTGTTGCGATTTTTGGTTTTTGAGTTAGAGAATTTTAAAATAATGTATTTTTTAAAAACGTGATTTTGCGTAAAATTTCCTGTTTTTTCTTAATTTTTTATCGTTTTTTTCGATTTTTTAAAAAGTAATGAAAAAGATGAATTTTTGACTTGCCAAAGTACCATATACATTCACTTTCCTTTCAGAAAAGTTGTTGTTTAAGGAAATTGAAGCATTTTTACTGACAAAAAAGGTGTCGTCAGACACAAAAAAAAATAAAAAAAAAACACACATCATTGTAAAACCAATAGATTCCATCACTCCGTTCAGAATCTAAAAAACGGGTGCTGGAGTAACGTTACGCTGGCACCCGATTTTTTTTAATGAATTTTATGGAGTTTGGGAGGTTGCACAAATTAAAATTTTGTGGTTACAAACCTGTACAAATGATATAACAATCGATGACGCAGATTTTGAGTCAAATTTCCTATATGCGGGTGCCAATTTAACGGAGCTCTGACTAACGATTGTTTGGAATACCATATAGATTTAAAACCAAAATAAACCGGATGGTAAGTAATTTTTTTTTTTATGAAATGGCAAATATTATAATTCAAAGACGAGATAGGTAAAATGTACATTTTAAACGTTACGTTTTTTTTTTTTAGGTGATAGTTTTTGAATAAAAATAAAATAGAAATATTTATGGCAACTACAGTAGCTATATTTAAAGTGCGCAGAACAAAATATAAGCATGGTCAACTCACTCTTACTGTTTTAATTTGAACGGCGAAACACAAAAAGTATCATTATTTATATATTGTTTCGGTATTTATCATGAGTATACTAAACTGTACTTAAAATATATGTGTTTGGTAAATTTTCAAATAAATATAATAACGTGCTACAGGTTACTACAGATATATAAAGTATTGAAATATTTTTCTCACAATTATCTCAATTCTATAATAATATTACAAAACAAGGCATGGATAATGACTATAATATTTATAGTTTTCATGTTTGGACGAAAAACTGTATGTAAATGGTTCAAAAGTTTAATTCTCGTAAACAATACCTTCCCTGTGCGTTTATGTGAACAAAGAATTTTCTTCATGTTTCATAAAAGCCAGTTGCTCATTGTTTCCTTATTAACCGATGGAATTTATGTGTTAAGGGAATTTCGTCGTAGAGTCGCAATTGGAAAATCGAAACTAGCGTGAATCAATAGATTGTTATAGATCACCATCATGATCAATGACGAACTGGGATATCAAGGGCCCGGAATGCGCTCTGTATGAAGGGCCTGAGCCTATTGGTAGAATCGATTTTATGAAGACCTTAGCTCCTTAAAACATGTATTATGCTTTAATTTGTTATGTTTTTTATAGTTACCTATATTTATAAACGCATAAATAGCTTTTTGAATACTCTAATATATTTTAAATACTTAATTAAAACAATATTTCAGAGTAAATAGATACAAATAAATACTATATATTCTACTTAACAAATTAAATCTTGGTTTTTTCTCCAAATTAAATCATAAGTTACTTTTTCAACAACAAATATAGCCTTTAATAAAATATATTATACGAATAATTATGTTTCAAAATTATTTGAATACATTTTTATACGAATGATTATGTCTTAAAATTATTCGAATATATTTTTATTTGAATAATTGTAAAAAAAATCATTCAAATAATATTGTATTTGAATACTTATTTATTCAAATAATTATCTAGATACAATTTTGTTCGGCTCTGGAACCCATTACATAGAAAATTTAAAATACTATCATTTTAGATTCTGAACGGAGTGATGGAATCTATTGGTTTTACAATGATGTGTGTTTTTTTTTAATTTTAATTTTTTATTTTTTTTTTTTAATTTTTTTTGTCTGACGACACTTTTTTTGGCATTAAAAATGCTTCAATTTGCTTATGTAGCAACTTTTCTGAAAGGAAAATGAATCTAGTTGGTACTTTGGGGCGTCAAAAGTAAAAAATTTTCAATATTTTTTAAATGCGACGGGAAAAACCCTAAAAAAATAAGGGAAAAACGGGAGTTTTTACGCAAAACCAGTTTTCGACAAAATAAAATTTTTTATTTTGCTATAACTCAAAAACTAATCGATGTAAATACTTGAAATTTTCAGTAAATGATTCGATTAGCGTTCTCTATACACCGTTAAATTTTCAAAGTATTTTGACTTTCATTAAGCTATTTATAGACAATTGAAATTATCAATTTTTTTAATTTTTTTTTTTTAAAATAACGATTAAATTTTTTTGGCCGGCCAGAAAATCTTGAAAATTTAATACAAGGTTTCTTATAAGTTGTTCCTTAACTGATAAAAAAAATCTAAAATCGTAAGTCACAATTTTTTTTTATGAGTGCTCAAAGTTCCAATTTATACGAAATATGTAAAAATTGCGAAAATTTGCAAGTTATTTTGTAGATAAAAATTCATAAAATTGTTTCTGTTCATACTTAAGGTTCAAAATTTTAACACTAGGTTATCTATAAGCTACTCTTCAAAAATCTTTAAAAAAATTTATACCGGACTTAGAGGAAAAAATTTTATGACTGTTTGAAATTTAAATATTTACGAAATTGCATAAAATAACGATTTATTCTTGAACGATTTTAAATATTTGTTATAATTCAAAAAATATAAATCGCAGATTTTTGAAATTTCTACCAACTGTTAAGATTGGCATTTCCTTTATGTAATATTTTTTTCAAAATATTATATTGATTTTTAAGTTACTTATAGGCATTTAAAATATTCAATTTTTTACATTTTATTTTTATAATCGGTGATAAAAAAAATTTGGCTCCTACAAAATACTTGAAAATTTAATAGAAGATTCCACAGAAGTAGTTCTTAATGTCATTCAAAAATTATTAAAATCCATAGGCACACATTTTCTATACATGGTTAAAATTTCAAAGTATTTTGACTTATTTATAGACAATTTAAATTTTCGGTTTTTCTAAATTTTTCGTTTAAAAATAAAATATACTTATACAATATTTATAAATAACATTGTATTATATTCTAGACAAACATATCATCTCCGTTCAGAATCGTTTTTCTTATACAATGATACCTATCATTGAATTCAAATTTAACAAATCCATTATAATGACCTATCCTATGAAGAGTCGCACTCCACCCCCAAGTGTACAGCAGAGCGAGGCCCATCCTTTTCTTTTTTTTTTTTATTCTTCTCGTGTTTTATTAGTATCGAAATAAAGAAATACAACTATCATCTAGCAGTATAAATTGTGCTTCATTTTCTGTATAAGTCTAAACAGATATAATAATATAAAACTATTTTACATTTTTAGAAACTAGAATCCCAGTTGCACTAGTTCGATTCACATACGTTCTTGTTTTACACAAAATAGGAATAATCAATCAACAGCTATGGTAGTGAATATTAAATGATAATAAAACACAATAGTTGTTTGTGACGAAGCGACGATTAGAAATAATTATTTTGTTTTATTGTAGACCGAATTCCTTATCTTCCTATATCTTGATTTTCGATAAATAATTATAGCGCATTATTATCCACGGTAGTGAACTACCTATAGTGTTTATGATCAATAAAAATAATATAAATAATGATGGAATAATAATTTTTTTCGGACCCACTACACTGAAAAAATTATTAAATCAATTAATAACAATTATTTTTCCAAGTGTACATGGGGCTCGGATAAGATGCAATTGCATTCCGCCATCCTTTGCCAGTCCGCCACTGATCATGATAATACGTAGTAGTTCGAACACCTTATGATCGTAATGTTTACCGACCAACCTTACGAAATTGCACGTATACGTGTAATATGTGTTTATTAGGGTGTGTCTTAAATTTTTTTTTTGCATTTATGTTAATCTCACCCACCTTATTTGTATATATGTATAAAAAAACGAACTACAAAAAGTTTCAAGTCAATCTATTAAGGTTAACCCGTGCCAACATGAATTTGAAATTTGAAATTTGAGTATATTAATTCATTCGTAATTTAATGATATATTTTACATTTTTATATATATATCCCATTTACATTTTCTAGGAAAATTAAAATTTGTTATGTAATATGTTTTAAGTAAAATAGAATTGTTTATCAATTATGTTCTTACATACTTGTTCTAATTTTTTATAATTTACAAGATATACTGACTTAAGTGAATGAAAATACTGTTTATGGTTAATGAAAAGAAAATAATACATTTTTTAAATTTTTTTGTACAGTTCCATTCAAATGTTGGCCCATAACAATAACGATATTTTAGCGTAACAAACAAAAAATATTATTATTAGAAAAATGTGAAAATCCTTATTTGACTACCCGAAGAAGAACATTTTTGTCCATTTTCCTATTTCTTTCTAGAGAAGTGACTGTTCGCAGTAAAAAGTGTAAGGCGGAGGGTCTGGTAAAAGCGACACTGTTTCGACACCATGATTCTTCTAAAACTTACCAAAGAAATTAAAATTGAGTGTATGGAAAAAAATCATAAGAAATTATAGACAATGCTTATTTACGCTTTGTAATTAATATCGATTTTTAATTTATTTTTTTTAATTTATGTGAGTTTCGTAACAAGTCATTGACTATCCATTAATAATTAACTAGGATCGCTCTACTAAGAGTTTTCCATTCCCTTCTATTGATTTGTAAACATTATAGCTTTAAAATATTTCAATATTTAATTTTTTCTATGTTATTACAATATTTAAGTGTATCGCAATTTTAATTTTGTGTAATTTTGTAATTTTGTTAATATTTAAATATTAATTTTAATATTTAATTCAATATAAAATCGCATTTGATATACGGTTTTATTTTGAGTGCTATTGCAATTCGGTACTATTGTAAAGATCGACTTTTATATTCGAATTGATAATATTACGTTAGTCAAATTGGTTTTAGTGCATTTGCGAACGTTAAAATGTCTTCGCATAATGTGTTGTGTGAAAACTTGCTCGTCGAAAAAGTCTTCGACATTACTGTTCCGGTTCGTCCTGATCGTAAAAGAATATTGTAAATCATATATTGTTCATCAGTATTTTTTCGAATTTTTCGTTTCGTTCAATTATTGACTCATTTATCGTATAGTATTCTAATTTTAATCCTAAATCTAACAGTTTAGTATTCGCAGTATCTTCCGAGTGATTTTAAAAC
>JASXSY010001684.1:0-22936 GCA_034509805.1 Sipha maydis
CCTACCTATTTTGTAACTTTTTTTTATTCTTTATTTTTTCCATCTTTAAAATATAATTCGTATAAAATATTGTAAATAAATATCAAATACAGTAAAATATAATCATTATCTGTATATTTTGTAATTATTTTTACTAGTTAGGAAATAAATATTGAGTAAATATAAAAAAAATGTTCTTATAGACTTATATAAAAAAAATCTTAAAATATTTCATAAATATAAATCATTTAGAATGAAAAGGTTTAAAACAATTGATACATAACCCAACAGAACATTTTGAGCACATTGTGCGTACAGTTGAGTTGCAATTTATTCCGGCACATCTTCTTTTTTTTTTTTCTTCTGTATGCTGTACCAAGTGATCAGTTTTGTCAAACCATAATGTATCTGATATACGAGAGTCTGACGAACAAATTGATTTTGATATGCGTCCTGATCCTGTGGGAGTATTTTTGTATTTTCTAAATACACATTTACTACTTCTCTTCTAAATTCAAGTTGCGATATTTTTTGTCTCCCTGTTTTATTGTATAAAATCCAACTGTTTTGCATTGCTACGTCAAACATCCATGTCACTAGAGGCCAATACCATTTTTTCCCACGAACACCAATGCGGTAACATCCAAGATTTTGATCCATTTGGTCGGTACCTCCCATGTATGTGTTGTACTTTGCAATTAAGTTTGGTCTTTGAACCAAAATATTTGTTTTTTTTTGTTGAGAATATCTTTTGACATGACTTATTTCTTTTGTACCACATGAAGTCGATATCATTGTAACCACAGCGTTGTCCATCCATCGAACATACAAAAGACCATCATTTTTATCCATGGCTGTTTCAAAGTATCCGCGTTCTTTTTTCGAAAATAAATTTTTATTTTGTAAAGGACAGTCTTTAGGAATTCTATTTTCACGGATAGTTCCTATTGCTGAATATCCACAATATTTTAAAAAAGAATGGAGATTTTTACCGGAAAATAAATTATCCATGTATAAAGAATAATTTAATTGCCTCTTTTCTGCCGAAATTTCATCTATAAGAACTAATAATGGACTCGCAGCTTTACCAAATAATTGTTCGTACACAGTATTAGCTTTAGGGCTTTTTCCTTGATAAAGTTCAAAATTCACTAAATACCCATCTTTTGTGTTCAGACACCATACCTTGTATCCAAATCTAATTGGTTTCCCACGAATGAACTGCTTGCAACTATGTCGCCCAAAATATTTGACCATACTCTCATCGTAGGCAAGATGTTGTTCAGGAACAAAATTCTCAATACATTTTTTCTTCAGCATCTCCATAACTGGACGTATTTTCCACGCTTTGTCGTTTTGATTGATATCAATGTTATTAGCAAGATGCAAAAATCGACAAATCTGTAAAAATCTATTTCGTCGCATTGATTCAGATACAGCAACATTTTTCATATCAGTTTTTGATAATGTCGTTTCGAAGGCAAATTATTATATCCACTAACATATAATATCGCAATAAAACAACGAATTTCTTCTGCTGTTATGTTTGGATCTGGGCAGTTTAAAAATAATGCATATCGTCTAGTTTCTACAACTAAATGGTCAATAATTTCGGTATCAATAAATTTTTCAAAAATGTCGACAGCGGACATACTTTTATACCTAGAGTAATCTGGTTCTGGAAATGAAACGGGTCTTTCGATGTCAAAATCTGCTCCCTTTTCCCAGCGAAAAATTTGTTTTGATTTTTTCCTAGCCTCTAACCATTTTCGGTGTTTTTCAGGTGTTAAAACCAATGTTGAAACAGACGGTGATCTATGAGTCGAAATCGAAGTAGCAGAAATGTCTGTAGGTTGAACTAGTTCATTACAAAAATTGCCTACTCTTTCTTTGTTTCCTAGTCGAATTTCAGCGTTTGCTGTCAATTTTCGAGATGATAGATTATCAACTAAACTGTAAAAAATACGGGATTTTGTAAATAAAATATGAAAACGTCTAATTATAGTATATTAGATCTCACCCACTCCCATCTTCATCCCCTGAATCTTCATCAGTATCGATACTAGGATTAGGTGGCTCGATGAAAATATCACCCTCCATATCATCATTGTTTAATAAAATGTCTAATGCTTCAGAAAGCGAAAGACCAGGCCTATGAAAATTAAAAAAAAAAAATAACGATTTATGTATTGAAACGCCTAGCGTTGCCATATGGTAACACTAAGATTTAGATGACCATAACTATTTCCAATGTAATCAAAATATTTTCAAACTATTAAGAAATTGTTCTTAGAGTGTCTTATTAGTAAATAATCGATAAATCATAACTATGAAAAAAATCTACGTATACTAAAATCTACTTACTCGAAGCGAAGATCCATTTTTTCATCGATTATAATATTCGTGAAAACAAAACTGTATTTCCGAGCCAATAACGCGTGATAAACTGATTGTATTTGTTCAATCGCAAACTAGACATGTTATTACATCGATAAACATCCATTGTTACGATTCCGATAACGATAGTATACGCGGAAAAAAAGTTATAAATAGAGTCTATGGACGTTGCCATATGTCCACGCTGGGCGCTAATGGGTTAATTGCATTTGCCTGTGTTAATTAAATTTATTTTGTATGTATATTAATATTTACATAACATTTTATAGTAACTTCTTGGATTAGCTTTAATTTTGATGTTAGTGACAAACATTAGGGTAAGATATACTGTGACATATTTAGTATCTAGTAGATTGTTGCAATGCTTGATTAGTTTTTCACTTTTTTTAACTGAATATTAAATGTAAAAACATGTCATTGTCGCGACGATAGAGAATAGTGCATACTTTAATTGTTCAAATAGTTTTTTTGGTTGTGAGTAGTCAATAGTTAACAAATATTTTTGTACTATACATGGTAAATTTAAATTTGATGACATGTGATAATGAGGTTGAAAAAATAAACACGATGAAGAGGAAGAAGAACATGTTGATAAATTAGGCTCAAATTCTGCGATTTTGGCGAATACTTGTGGTTTTAAATCAAATTTGACTAATAGCCAGGCGTTAGATGATGATTTTTCCAAAAATCTTAATAAAAACAATAATTTAAGCCTATTATTTTCCGGTTTTACTAAGCCAAATATTAAGGATTTAGTAATGTTTTTCAAATTTCATCCTATTCAACCTTATGATAATGTGCCGTATAATCCACTCGTAGCATATTTTTATAATAATAATGCAGAAAAGCATAAACGGACATGGCTAAGTTATAATGCATTTAATAAATCTTTTTATTGCACATTTTGTTTAGCTTTTTTAAAAATTGATAACCGATTTACAATAGGTTGTACATTTAATAACAAAAATACTTACAATCGTATTCGTGAACATGAAAAGTCTAATGATCATAAAAATTGTGTCGACGCTTATTTACTACAGTCAAAAGAAAAAGATTTATATAATTTCTTCAGTGTCGCGAAAAAATCCGAAGTTTATAGAAATAATGCAGTTGTTACGTGGTACCCAATGAAAACAGATACCTATCGTAATGATGAATGTTTCGGGATGGAATAAAGTGACTTTAAATCATTTAACACTTTGCAAAACTCTTTAATAAAATTAAGTAAATGGCTTATACAGAACATACAGTTATTAATTATTAAATAGTGCACAATAACAATATCGAAGACAAAACTCGGAAGGGCTTGCACTGATAGCTAGACACGTCTGATGTTGGTGGTGAAACGGAGCCTTTATATACTCTGTTTGATTTTGTTGTTGTTAGTTAATTGTCTTGTTTTCGCCACCTGGTTGCCCTTGGCCTTGATCGTCAAATTCGAATGATGACGTTGTTTGCGGTTGTTTGCGATTTGTAATTCGCACGTGGCTTCTTCTCTGTGTCCATTTCACTATTTGTTCATGGTCGTGTGATGAAATATAAGGATAAGTATTAAAATGATTTGGTACTTATGGTCGTGGCTTTACATTACAATTATGTGTGCAATAGTTATTTATATAAAATATAATTGAACATTTTTATCCTCGTATGACTCGGGAATATGCGTATTAATATATGCATATTACACCTCGCCGCTAAAGAAAAAATTTTGGGGTGAAACAACAAAATTGTTATGTTGTTTCTTACAATTTAAATTTCAGGATACAATTTACAAAAATAGTATTTTACTAAGTTTTACAAGTGTTTTACAAGTGTTAGTGATATGTTTTAAGTTTCTACCCTTACAATTTGGTTACGATGGGTTGGAAATATATTATAATATTTGGTTAATTAACATTTGTTGTGTAATAATTATACATTATAAATCTTTGTTAGTTACAACTTATATGATACTACTAGTTAGTTATTGTTATTATATATATTTTTTTTTTTTTTTTTTTTTTTTTTTTTTTTTTTTCCACTACAATAAATGAGTTAAGTTTTCATTACTATCATTATTTATAGTTAACTGAAGAACATGCATGTCTCTGGGTATTCTTCGTGATTTGCTAAAATAACTACTCCTACTGGTAAATATTCCTCCCTAAGATCAGTAAGTTCTTTTATATTTTTGTTTAAATGAGTTTTAATTTCCTGTAATTCATTTTTGGTGTATTTATCTTTCATTGTTTTATTAGTATTAATTAAATGTGCTTCTTAATGTAAAATGTTTTGGTTTTTCTAGTTTTATTTCTTTTTGAATTTTTTATTAATAATCTGTTAAAAAATTGTTTTTATTTATGCATTTCTTTGTCTTAAAATAAAATTTTATTTGTTTAATTAATTATTTAAATTTAAAATTCTTTTGAGTTTTTTGTTATCTGTAAGTTTTTTATTTGCTTTAGATATATTTAAAATACTAATTATGGCATAACCGTCTTTTACGTGTGTTAAACTTTCGCTACAGAAATCTTGCGATAATTCTTGTTTTTGTATCAAAATGCGATTATTATGTACTTTGGTGTTTTTTTATCGGAATTTTAATTATGGATTCTGAACGTGCATTTATTGTGTAGCAATTTTTTATCGTTTCTTTATTATCATGATTTGTCAAAACTAATGTATTATTCGCGATATCTATTATTGCTTTAGATTCGGTTAAAAATACTTTTCCTAATATTCCGTGTTTTAATAAAGGAAATTGTGGACCTACGACTTCGAATGTTACGTTTATTTCTTCGTTATTAATTGTAATTGGAATATTTATTCGACCTATTGTATGTATTAGTTGTTGACTAATACTGCGTATGTATACTTTATTGGTTTCGTCGATGAATAAATTATTTTTTAAAAATTGTAATTTAATGATATTAATATCTGCCCCAGTATCAACGAGGAGATGCAATTCATCAATGTTACATGCGCTAGATTTACATTTTATATGATTATCGATTATTGTTGATAATATGTAAAAACAGTTTCGCATTGATGGTCCGTTATCGGTGTTTCGTTGTAATTCTCGGTCGCGCATTGAATTTGTTGTACCGTACGCGGCGCGCGTTGCGAGTACGGTGTGGCGTTTCCCGAATTAGTATTTTGACGTGCGGCGTCGTTTTGTCTAGAGTAGCAAATGTCCATAGAATGACCTTGTTTGCCACAATAAGAACACATCATTACTCCGTTATTAGCGCTTCGTATGGGAGGCCTAGTATTATTATTAGGATTATTATTATTCAATCCATTGCGTTGAGGTGGTTGATTAATATAATTATGGTTATTAAATTGTTGCTGTTGCGTATTTCTTGCAATAAATTCGTGATTATTAAAATTATTATTAAATCGTGGATTGAAGTTTCTTTGATTCGGATTTCGTTGTTGTGTGGGATGACTGTAATAGTTTTGATTAATAGGTATATTTAAGTTATTTTTGCTTTTTTGTGTTAAATTAGTAATGAGGTTATCTCTATCTATGTCTTCTGCTAGATCGAGCTCTTCTTGTAAAGCAATAGCTTTTGCTTGTTCAAGTGTTTTTGGGTCTCTATTACGTAATGTGGTTCTAATTGATTTAGTAAATCCCTTTATGTATAATGCTAGAGTTTGCTCAGTTAACTGTTGTGTTATTGCTTTTGCATCGTTTTCGTTTTTCCCAGTTGTATATAAATTAGCGAGTTGATAGTATAATTTTTCTAGCCTATCTGTGTATGACTTAACGCTTTCGTTTTCGTTCATTTTAATTGAATTTATTTGTAATTGTAACGCGGATGACGAATAATGAGAAGCATATGCTTCTTCTAGATGTTTTTTTATGTATATCCATTTACTGGTATCTTTATATTTTAAACATTCGGCTGGTTTTCCCGTAAGTTTAGTTAATATGTAACGTATAAGTAATGGTACATTAATTAAATCTACTGAATTTACGGCGATATCACAAGCGTTTATAAATTGGGTTATGTTTTCCTCTCCCGAACAATAAGGAATAAATTTAAAAGCTTTGTCTACTGCCATAGTAGTGGGAATTTCTGATCTGACTGTTGGGCTAGTCATTTTTTTATTTTGTCGTTTAGGTGTTTTTAAAAATAGAGCTTCTATTGGGCCTCTACTCCTAGTCACTATTTGAGGTGGACTAATTAATAAATTATTTTCGAGTTCTTTAATTCTATTCTCTCTTTTTAATTGTTCCTCTTTTATGCTTAAATCGTTTGGTGTTACGTTTAAACTGGGTGTGCCTTCTGTTGAGTTTTTAGTTGGTGATTGCTCTAGATTTGCAAGTTCTAGAGGAGACGTATCGCTAATATCAGTATAGTCGTTTTCATACATATGAGTTGTAATATTGTTTATGTTAGTTTAACATAATAAATTTGAGATTTCAATAATAATAAATAAGTTTCACAAATAATAATTTTTTCAATAATAGAATTTAATAATTCTCAATTATAACATCATTAAACTTCTCAGTAATAGGTTTAATAAATAAGCTTTCTCAATAATAATCTCTTCCGATAATATTTTATATATTATATAAGCCTTCTTTCAGTAATACTTTCAATAATGTTTTCAATAAATTTCAATAATAATTTTCAATAATAAATCTCAATCGCAATAATAAATCTCTTCCGATAATATTTTATATATTATATAAGCTTTCTTTCAGTAATACTTTCAATAATGATTCTCAATAAATCTCAATAATAATTCTCAATAATAAATCTCAATAATAATTCTCAATAATAAATCTCAATAATAAATCTCAATAATAAATCTCAATAATAAATCTCAATAATGATTTTCAATAAATCTCAATAATATTTTTTCAATTGTTTCAATAATAATTTTATTACAACTCATATGTAATATTAAAATAGGTTAACCTGATATGATGTTATGTGTATACACAGTCTTGATTTGTTATATTTTATAATTATAATCGTATGCTTACGCCAAGATGACTCGTGGAGTTGTCATTTTTTAAGAATGTAAGTAAGTGTTGATGGAAGTTGATTGTTAATTGAAGTTGAGTGTTGATTGAAGTTGAGTGTTGATTGAAGTTGAGTGTTGATTGAAGTTGAGTGTTGGTTTCGTAAAGAAAAGTGATCAATTTTCCTTTAATGAAATTGACTCAAGATTCCAATGAACGATGTTCGGAATACCGACTGCGCCACTGTTACGTGGTTTATCTTACCGATATGAAATCCTACCGACTGCGCCACTGTTACGTGGTTTATCTTACCGATATGAAATCCTACCGACTGCGCCACTGTTACGTGGTACCCAATGAAAACAGATACCTATCGTAATGATGAATGTTTCGGGATGGAATAAAGTGACTTTAAATCATTTAACACTTTGCAAAACTCTTTAATAAAATTAAGTAAATGGCTTATACAGAACATACAGTTATTAATTATTAAATAGTGCACAATAACAATATCGAAGACAAAACTCGGAAGGGCTTGCACTGATAGCTAGACACGTCTGATGTTGGTGGTGAAACGGAGCCTTTATATACTCTGTTTGATTTTGTTGTTGTTAGTTAATTGTCTTGTTTTCGCCACCTGGTTGCCCTTGGCCTTGATCGTCAAATTCGAATGATGACGTTGTTTGCGGTTGTTTGCGATTTGTAATTCGCACGTGGCTTCTTCTCTGTGTCCATTTCACTATTTGTTCATGGTCGTGTGATGAAATATAAGGATAAGTATTAAAATGATTTGGTACTTATGGTCGTGGCTTTACATTACAATTATGTGTGCAATAGTTATTTATATAAAATATAATTGAACATTTTTATCCTCGTATGACTCGGGAATATGCGTATTAATATATGCATATTACACAGTACTAGAACGTATAATAGAAACTATCAAGGTAATAGGTAAAAGAGAATTAAGTTTTCGTGGTGCAAAAGATGCTGAAGCTGCATACATGCTTAATGATGATTCTGTAGATCACGGAAATTTTTTGGAAATGCTTATTTTGATCTCAAAATTTGATACGTTGTTGAAAGAACATATTGATGAAGCAGTTATAAAAAATCAAAAAAAATCGAGAACAGCGTGAACTTAAAGGATTAATGGGTCCTGGACGTCAAAGAAGTTTTGTAACACTTTTATCAAAAACGGCAGCTAACTACATTATTGATGCTACAGGGAAGTTGATGAGAAATTCTATACCTGAAGATATAAAACGTGCTCAATTTTTTAGTATACAAATAGATTCCACTCAGGACATAAATGTCCATGATCAACTATGTGTAATCATTCGTTATGTTACAAATGAGGTTAATGAGTGACTTTTGGTCGTAATTAAAAGCACGTCGAGTACTGGAGAATCCCTCTATAATACGGTTCATAAACTTTTAGAAGTCTCTGGCTTGGACATAAATAATTGCATTGGTAGTTCAATGGATGGCGCTTCAAATATGCGAGGCGAATATAATGGATTCTCTGCATATTTGAAAAAAAAGTACCTGAACAAATACACGTTTGGTATCACACACATGTACTTAATTTGGTTATGTCTGATACGACAAAAAATTCATAGAAAGTGTATCGTTTTTTGGTTTATTGAATGCTATAGCTGTTTTTGTTCGTGAATCTTACTTACGAATGAATAAATGGGAGATAAAAAGCAAGCTTAAATTTATATCAGTGATTGGCGAAACAAGATGGTGGGCTAAAGATCGGTATGTTAGTAAAATATTTGGTTCATATAATAATCCTAAAGATTCTCTATTTGTGGATATTATTCAGACTTTACATAAAATTTATATTACGGATACATTTGTTCCGGATGTAAGATTTAAAGCTAAGACATATATACATGCTCTCTTAAAATATGAAACCATAGTGATGAGTCAAATTTATCTACAAATGTTTGCATCCACAACTTCATTATTATTATATCTGCAAACAAATGGTATGGATATTCTCAGAGCATACAAAATGGTGAAACACACTATCAATACTCTTGAAAATCAGTCGAGAAACTTTGAACAAGTTATATGTGTACCAGATAAATTTGTTTGTTGGGCTAATGAACTACTTTCAAGTCATGATTAGACTACTGGATACCTATGAGCTTTTTACAGTTAAGAATTTCTAAAAATAAAACAATCGCTGGAGAAAAAATTGCAGACGACTCAATACAAAATGCAAAATTGAGATATTGTGTAAATGTGTATAACGTTATATATGACCAAGCAGTTAATAGTCTTAAACAACGATTTTCGGAACATGAAAAGCTGTTAAAATTAATGTTAATTTTAGAACCTTCAGGATTTAAGGATATTAAAAATTATGATCATCTTCAAATTTCCAAAAATTGAATATACCTGGTCGATATTTTGAAAAAAATTGATGAAGACATCTCGGTTGGAATTTTGGCTGATGAACTTTTTGATTTTGCTGGGAAATGGTTAAGGATCAAGCATATCAATAATGTTAATAACCAGGACGCTAACGAAAGAGAAGCTAATATAAATATAGAATCTGATTCCGAGGAAGACGAAGACTTAAAAAAAAAATTGAAATTAAAAATAAGTGCCTGTAAAAATTGTATAGTTTGCTGTTATAATGTTTTAAAAACATACAATTTACATACTATGGCTTATTCTTCTTTATTTATGGCCTACAAATTTATTTTAACACTATCGTGTATACAAGTGAAATGTGAAACATTTTCAAAACTGAAATACATTTTCAATAGACTGCGAAACACGTTAAGTCAAGAGAAATTAGATACATTTTTAATGATGAATGTTAAAAAAGATATTTTGTTAAATTTTAAAAACGATGACATTATATATTTAATTACAAAAAAAAGTGATGAATTCAAAAATATATTATTGTATTAGTATTATATTGTTGTTATATAGCATCCTATTGCCCACCTCCCTATAAAAGCTTGATCTTATGCGATTAAAAAAAAATGGTGGGTTGTTGAATGAGTTTGGGCAGAAGAGACTTAGCCCCTTCATCACTTAATTGTACTTATGTATATGGACAACTTGTAAGTTAAATGGGCCGATAAAATTATTGTGCTCGGTAAGTTTCTGGGTCCCAATCCGGTCCTGGACTTTCCGATGCCTTTTTGGTTATAAAAATGTATTTATTGTAGATAATTATTTACTAAAACTTTTTTTTTTTTTATGTGAAACGCTATTTGAATGGTGTTACACATCTGATTTAACACTATGAGACATTAAAAAATCTTTCTTACATACCTTACAATTACCATACGAATTGTTAATTTATGATTTTTGAAGCCAAGTATATGAACTTAACCACACTTCACGAAATGTATAAAGGCATTTTACCTTTTTTGGTGAAGTTTAAGTAATAATTTGATCTTCGGAGTCACTTATTATTATATACACGTATAGAATACCAATAAAAAATGCTATAATTAAAAGATGAACTAAAAAATAATGATTGGCTGAATACGATATTATTCGAACGAATTATTAGACAATATATTACGAAGTAAGGACAACCTATAATGTAATCACATCACCGCAAGCACCGAGTAACTGACTAGACAAATTAGACGGCAATGCAGCGTATATCTTGGTTAGATTATTTTTATTGTTTTGCTCTATAACGAATTAAACCTATTATTGATGACTATAAATAGTTTTATTTATATTTACAATCAATAACTTTTACAGTTTTATCAGTTATACAATCGAAGAAAGAGATACATTTATTGGTGATTTCCTTATGTCTTATTATTTCCTTATGCATAAACTTCGATCGGGACGCGGGAATAAATCTAACAGTCGTGAATGTCCCGCAAAAATCGGGACGGTTGGCAACCCTGGTTGAGACACACACCTGGTTTTATACCAACGCTACCGCACCAGGGCATGCGAATGTGTGCTGACAACTGTTTACGAAGATCTCACAACAATGAAACACTGAATGCAGCCGGGAACGGATTTAACTTATGCTAATGTCTCCACGTGCAATGAAGTACACCAAAACACGTTGAATCACAGATGATTAAATCACAAATTTACAACAACGTGGTTTGGGACGACTTCAAGACTGCAAACAGCACATGAAAAACGATGAATGAAAAAACACGATGTTGACTGGACAACGACCAAAATTAAAAAGAAAGAATGATTTTAATTCACAGCTGACATGTAGAGGAAAACTATATGAACGATCTTTCAGTGTCACCAAACTAAATAATGAAACTGGAAAACTTAAGAACTTTGTGATACTGAATGTATGACTAAACGAAAAGTGATTTTGAAACTTTTTAAACATTAACGAATCTTTGAAAACATGAACTGATAATGATTCCACAGCTGTCCGGTCGCACACGAATGCCTGATAAGCGTCCGCCGACGAAGGCTGCAATAGTGGAACGCAACGTTACGTCTACATGAAAATGATAACATAACGAAATGAAACGAGCCATACTAAACTGAACAACAACAATATAGATCACATACATAATATTAATGATTTTACTAAGTTTATGATTCTTAAACATCACTGAGTCTCCCCCTAATAAACTATGTATTTCCTTTTTCTGTACACAACAAACGCCATAGAGAAGAAAAGCGACGTCAAATTATCAACATTTATCAAATTATTCTGGGTTAATTTATTTCTATGTGATAAAAGGACTTTTTTGCAAAATTTGCTCCATTTTTAGAAATGATATTTTAATAGGTGGTCAAAAAACAATATCTATTAACAAATTTTTGAAAGAATCCCTCATAAAATTTGCTAATTATTAGGCAAACATGGAGACCTAGAGTACTAATCTTAAACTCAACTCAGTATCATAAGTTGGCAATAGTTAAAAGTGAATAATTTATTCAAGCATATAAAATTCTATCATACGATATTCGGAATCAGGTTGAAACTTTACGTAAACAACAGGTTATTGAAAATAGAGAAAGACTTGTTCCAGTAATAAAAACATTAATTTTACACGGACAACAGAATATACCAATAAGAGGCCATCGGGATGACGGCTCATTACTTAATACAAATGATAGTTTTGTTGCATCTGAAGGAAATTTTCGTTCATTATTAAGATTCCGAATAAATAGTGGAGATCAGTGGCGCCGAACTTTGAAAATAGTGGTCAGGCGAAATCAAAATTCAACGACCACAATTAATGTGATCAGCCTCAAACGATAAAAAAATTATAATAAATCTATCACGTACCAATTTGGAATAGTTTTAATTTATTTTTATACTAAGATATTGGTACCTTTGTGCTTTATTCTTCAGTTTAATTATATTATATTACTATAACATATTATACACAATATGTATTGTATTAGTATAACTTATTAGTGTATATAATATATATTAATATAATCTAACCTCTACAAAATTTATAGTTTTTTTTTTTAAATTAGTACATTTTTTTATGGAGAAACTGGGAAACTGTGGTTATTAGTCCTCAAAGACTAAATTTATTTTATCATACGATATTATCATATAATTTTTAGTTTTAAATATTTAATAAGTAGTTATTGTTACATAATAATGCTGCTGAAAACTGTAGAATAATTTAAAAAATATACATAATATTATAATTAATCCATTTACATAATTTAACCGTAAGTTGGACAATCGACCGACAACCATTCGACCGACAGCTAAAATACCGACAAGACAATCAACCGACAAGGTTAATCGACCGACAACCAAAATACCGACAGTAATATTATAAGTACATATTAATTTAATTTCACTTATTTTAAAAAGAATTTTATAATATAATAAAAAAATACTGAAAAGACTAAAAATAATGTATAAATTTATGAGATTGTAGATTGTACATTACATGGTTAGGTTGTGAGCAATACCTCGAAGATACTCCAGACGTGTTTTACCTTCACGATTGTTAAAAGCCGTCTTCAATCGTTGTTCACGTTTTTGCTGGAGTTTTGTTGGGCATGGCTTTGGAGCTCCTCGAAGAATAGCTTCGATATCTGCATCAACCTTACCTTGTTCTTTCTGAAGTTCTTTAATCAGCGTAAACAGACCAATATGAGCCCTCCCTACCAATTCATCCAACGCCGATGCCATGCCTCCGCATGATTAGAAGTCCTAGGATTACCATTGTCTATAAATTTATGATAATATAGAGTATTAGACAAACTTTAAAAATAATTGAAAATTATTAAATACAGTATTATATGGGTACCAATGTTTTCATAAATTGACCACAATGTTGGAGGAAAAAGTGGAGGGTTTTTATGTTCGGTGTTGCGCACTATACGACGGATTTTACCTAATGCATAATTGTCTTCAAACCACTGTACAAAAGTACTTGCATTTTTAGGCATAATTTCTTTAATCTCCTTGAATGCATCAGAAATTTCCTCTTCAGGCAAAAATGCAAGAGACAACATTTGCCGAACTTTGATGCTGAAATTTTCATTATTTCCATACTCAATGGATAGTCTAAGGCCTTGTAATTTTCGCCACGCACTTTGGCATAAATGAAATAAACAACCTTTACTTTGTCCCTACCTTGTCGGTATTTTAGTTGTCGATCGATTGTCCTGTCGGTCGAATGGTTGTCGGTCGATTGACCCAGAACCATTTTAACCATACTTTTAACATTTTTTGATTTATGTAGAAAACTTATGATAATAATAATTTTCTTAATATTGTAGTTTTTGTGGCAAATATATCAATGACCTATAAAGATATATAAAATATTATTAGGTTTTAAATGTTAACATATCAAATTAAGATATTTTATATCATATGTATTTAATAATCCAGTTAAACTATTAAAGAATTATTCTAAGAATTAAAGGCTATCTCCCAATATGCGGTCTACCACAAAAATATATGGTCTACCAAAATGGACGTGGTCTACCGTAGTAATATTAAAGTAATAAAGTACAATATAAGTATAATTTAAAGTATAAGAAAATTTAATTTATTTAGGATCCACAAAATTATCTACCATAATAATATTAAAAGTGTAATAAAGTATAATTTAAAGTATAAAAAAAATGTAATTTATTATTTATTAAGGATCTACAAAATTATCTACCGTAATAATATAAAAGTATAATAAAGTATAATTTAAAGTATAAAAAAAAAATTAATTTATTAAGGATCCACAAAATTATCTACAAAGCATAATTTCATATCTCTAAGGAAAGCATCAATAATATTATCTGTTTTATTTAATCCTCGCCACCAATACTCGGCTAAGTACCTATCTAAGAGGTCTTCATTAGTACCACACATTTTTTTTAACGATTTTGAGTCTAAGAGGCCTCCAAAGACTTTCAATTCTTTGTGTATTGGCACCAGTTTCCGGGTCCAAAAAATTATTTGAATGATTAACTATTTCATGTACATAGCCCTTTTCAGATAAACCTTTATATCCAAGCCACGAATCAGAATGAACTGTTGCACCAGGTAATACCTTAAAATTAAACCCAAATTGTTAGATAGATAGTTATGTAAACAGTACACATTATTTCATAGGTACCTCATTTTTAATTATTCGATGTAATGTTTCTTTGTCTCTTTTTTCAACAACAAAAAATCTTGCATCAATTAAACCATTTTCTAAAACACAACACAATCCGACTACCCACGGTACACCAATTCTCCGACCATAATTGCGATTGGTGTCTTCTTCATCTTCTTGTCTAGGTATAACTGCAGCTTTTAAATCGGAAAGTCGAAAGCGCCCTTTATTACTTTTCCGTGCGCCTCGCAACAAACATTCGTCAATTTGAACGATCTGACCAGGACCCCCAAAAGGTTGCCTTTTGTTAAATAGACGTACAGGAATGTCTCTACAGAGATTCATCCAGTCACAAATAGTATTTTTGGATTTCCCCGTAAATTTTATTATTTGAACTAGTTGATTTTCCGTATTCCAGAAGTACACAATCTCCATAATTTCACTGAGACTCAATCCACTATTGCATCGACCATTTGCATCGACATGAGTAAAAAATGAATTATTATTACGTACCGATTGGGTAGTTTGGCAACCTTTTTTTTTTTTTACAACGGAAAACTTCTCTTATTTTTCCTCGGTTATTTCTTTGGTACTGTTTTACTTCACTGCCACATTTGTGACATTGTTTTGCACAAGGTAGTAAACCATAATCTTGCAGGTATTTGACAGTAGATTCTTCGGTTAAAAAATGCTTATAAAATTCTTTAACTAGCATTTTAAAAATTATTTTTTCAACTCAAAATTTAAAAAAAGTTGTATTACTACAAACGACACTAAACCAACTAACCCAGTAACCTGTATTGTTACCTATATGATAAAATATATATCGTTATGAAAAATTAAGATAAAACATATAAATCGGTAGATAATAAATATAAATGATGCGGGATCCCCAGCTATATATGTAGAACACATAACATTGATAGACCGCATACTATACTCATATTTATAGTTACGTAGCACACAAAACGGAGGTAGACCGCATATTGGGAGATAGCCGAATTAAAATAGTAACTTACTGTAAATTTGAATAGCTTTTTTTTTTGTTTTTCTCGATTTTTGTCAGCCCCTCCTCTATGCTTCCTTTTCTTGTTCATTTTTATTAAAATAATAATGAAAATCAACGATAACCAGATAATTGTGAGCAACGACTTCGCACACAAATTAGTTGTCACTGTTCCGAAGAACGAAATTATAATAACAATGATTAAATAATAAACACAAATATAAAATTCAAGACGTTAGGACGGGGAATTACGTACAATATTGTTGAACGCGAATTAAATAAGAACTATTCTGTGTATTTTCTGTTATCGACATTTTATTTTATAATATATTAATATAACTTATAGAAGATAATAAATTGTACACTATTCTTCGTAATCTATTCCTCTATAGAAACTATAAACATGGGAAAATAACTGATAATCTAAAATTTTAAATAATTTGGAAATCATTTATAATTTATCCATAAAACTTATGAATATTTAATATTCTCATATTTATACATTATAGGACACCTTTGTCTTTTACTGGTTTACTGGCCATACTATTGTGTGATAACTGATAACTAATAAGCAGAGCTCGGAAGTTATAGCACTAAATAAATTAATTTTTAGCGCTTAAATATGCACATATAAGCATTAATAAAAGCACTACAAATAGCACTAAAATTTGGAAAATATGCAAAATAAAATGTTCAAAAAATTTTTAAACATGAAATTTAAGTTATATTTAATTTTAGATTTTTTTAAGTATGAAGTATTCAATTTTTTTAATTTTACAGAATTTGTAATGTTTTTCATAGAATATGGTGGGTACTAGTTGAGAGTATGTACAACAGTTCACGATCTACATCTAAATGACGACGGAACATTAAAATAAAATTACCATGTTCAGTTATTAGAACATGGTTAATACGACAGCATGATAATACAACGAATCTGATGATAGTGCGATAGTAGGGGGTCCATTTCTATGGCCCCCCTAATTTGTAACTTTAAAATTCTGATTGAGCAGATCGTTTGTGCATCGTTTGTGCACGAATGTGCACGAAGTCCGGTCGTTTGTGCACAATTATTTCCAGAGATATTGCAAATTCAAATCCGGGGGGCCGTAGAAACGGCAGCCCCCCTAATTTGGAATTTTAAAATTCTGTTTGAGCAGATCGTTTGTGCATCGTTTGTGCACGAATGTGCACGAAGTCCGGTCGTTTGTGCACAATTATTTCCGGAGATATTGCAAATTCAAATTCGGGGGGGCCGTAGAAACGGCAGCCCCCCTAATTTGGAATTTTTAAATTCTGTTTGAGCAGATCGTTTGTGCATCGTTTGTGCACGAAGTCCGGTCGCTTGTGCACAATTATTTCCAGAGATATTGCATATTCAAATCCGGAGGCCCGTAGAAACAGCAGCCCCCTAATTTGTAATTTTTAAATTCTGATTGAGCAGATCGTTTGTGCACAAATTCTAGTCTTTTGTATTCAGAAATAATGGATGCTTAATACATACTTTTATAAAATATTTTATTACTATTGATTTATTGTGCAGAATTTTGTTTAAATACTTAACATTTTAATTTTATTTATTTATCATTTTTCTTTTACATTTAGATAATTAATTTTAGTTTCAATTGGTATAAAAAATTTTGAGTTAGTATACTATCTCGTGATTATAAAATTAACAATGATTACTTCAAGAATCTAAAACAAATTAATTTGTATACAATTTTAATTCTTCGCTATAAACAACCTATGGATGGTGTAATCATAACCCAATGAAATTTCTACATTAAAGTAATATCACTACCATATACGGCAGTGATCATTTAATAAACCATAGATATTTTATCCAAAAATAAATTGTGTAATAAAATAAAACTGACACACCTAGTATGTACAAAACAAAGGAAATATATTAATAGATATAAAAAAAAACATTTCAAAAATAATAACATAAAATAAAAATAAAAAAATAAATTGTAGCATTATACTAGTTAATGTTTGAACAAAACTTAAGATATGTATGTGATCATTGTAACAAAAATATAATTATAATAAAATTAAATAATAGCGAACAAATCATATTGAATATAAATATATAGTATTTAAAAATAATTAAAAATAATCATATATATTAAAATTAAAGTAAATAAAATTCATATAATTACTAAACTACTGAAAATATACATTATGTACAAAAAATTATAATTTTAATAAATATATATTTAAAAGAGAAATTGTATAACTTTTCATAAATTATAATTGGTAAGACTTTTTTATTACTTAATGCAATAATATATAATACATTTTAAAAGATTATATATTATGTAGGTATGTATCTAATACAAATTAAACACTACCTAGAAAACATTAAAATTTGGACATTTACTTTTTTATTTTCATTTATTGTGTATACCTTTTCTTTAGTATCGTCATATAATTGCCACACATTGATTGTATGTCTGTATGCATGAGCATGGTAATGTCCTAACGTATTATATATTGTTGCTTCTTGTTGGTTTTCAGGTGTTGTTACCGATCCTCTGAAATAATATTTGGTGTCTGATACTGTGAGATATTTCGGAATATGGTTCAGTTGTAAATTAGTATCTGTATATTGTGCATCCATGCTGTTATTCAAATTTATCAAATTAAAAAATATATGATGACCAAATGTAGGTATTAAGTTGAACAATTTGGAACATAATTTACAACGAATAGAGTTATAGAGACATTTAATTTCAAATTTTAACAATTTTTCAATTTGTCGTTTCGTTGGGTTCTTTTCCGACACACAAACAGTGATGTATGGTTTTTTTTCTATCTTTTCATGAACACAGGAACAACATTTTTCTACAATTCTTACACTTTCGTCATTTTGTAATAATTTTATAAGCAAACTATCTACAGCTTGTTCAACTGATAAGAAAGAAATTTTATTTACCATCGGCTCTCCAGGATAAAACTGCTTTAAAATGTAGGCTCGTTTTTTATAGGTCTGAATTGTTACACCATCTCTGAGTAACGTATAAACTAGATACCATAATGTACTTTCATCTTTTCTCTTCGTTACAAATGATGCGTATTCATTACTATCACAATATGCAACTGCTAAAATTTGTGTAACGGAATCGAAAGCACAAGTATTTGAAAGCACAATACTTTCATTATCTAGTTGTATAGACTTATATTCAGAGTTATTCCCATTTTTTATAAGTCCGATAATTTTTGTCTTTGCTCTGGAATCTAAATTTCTAAGTAAAATTTCTCGATTTGGTGTCAAGTAAATTGGTTTTTTTTTTAGGGTTAGTTAATATATTACCCCAATTTTCTTCACATGTATCCTCAGTTTCTAATAGTGGTGTTGTATGTATATCTGTTTTTGATATTGTACGTATAGGCTGGTTACACATATATTGATTTGATACCTTTTCTATTGATGGATTATTAAAATCTAAAATTTCGTTAATATTGCTCATATTTTCATTTACTATTATGGTGTCTGAATCATTTGTTGCTTCATCAGTTATTACTTTATAATTTATTATTTCGTCGTTCATTGATGTAGGTGTAAGATTTTGAAAAGATTGACTGACTTCACTGACTTTAATTGGAATTTGGTTGATCTTAGCATTCATTAATTTCATCGTACCATTGATAGACTGAATATGCACTTTTAAAAAATCATCAACTCTCATTGGAATATTATTAGCGTGTTTAAGAACCCGATTTTTTAAATCATTAAACTGACTTTCAATTGAAGCACTAGAAGCAGGAACGTCACCATATTTGAATGCCTTACACATAATTCCAGACCACAAAGGCATGTATGTACACAAATGTAATACCAGACTTGCAATGGTTGGTATAAAATACATATTATCATGATCCCCCACTTGATCATTTACTTCAATTTGACATTGTTCTGCGATATTTTTAGACATTTCATAAAATGGTCCTTTTGTGTTAGTTGAATGAATGATGTCTTCAAAACTCTGCAGTTCTTCAATATGTTCTCCATTATTTTCATTTAAATTTGATTCTATAATTCCCGTGGCAATTCTCTGTCGTAAGAATTGTCGTCCATTTTCACTGAAGGTTTGATGACCATTTTCTAAATAACCATCAGTATTACTATAAATGAGCCAAAAAAAACTTCTCAACAGTTGTTTTACATCATCTATATCGTCAGATAAAATAATTTGTGCTATTGAACGAACAATAAAATCTTTCACTCTTTTATCAACTGACTGGAGTGGCTTCCATGTAGTCACCAGCTTTATAACATGGGCTACATCGCATCTTATAAAACATTTTGGTGGATTTTGCTGCATATCATTTAAAAATTGGAAACAAGCATTTATGTAATTAGTTAAATTATTATACTGTGTAAATGCTCTTACGACTGCAGCTAATAATGCTAATGACATGTCTGTAACAACTTGTTTTGGATATGGAGCTCCGTCTCTAATCCATTCTATTAACCAATTGTAAATTGAATTATTATCATGCTTCTCTGATAACATGTGACTTATTGAATATTGAGCCTTAATGGTTTTGTCATGTATAGCGATTTCATAGAGCAAAATATTTTTTGTTTTCTTTTTGGATATTAAAGTTGGTTTTTTTATTAAACCACCAGTTGCGTCTATGCATATTGTTGAAATATTATTATGTTGTACATATTTTCTATATACATTCATTTCGAGAGCACTCCAATAGTGAACATAAAATCTGTCATATCCAATATCTTTTATTATGTTGATGTATGGATGAAGATATTTCATTTTGCAAATTGCTAATATTGGATCATCCTCTTCTTGTTGATCTTTTAGAGCTCTACATTTTATTACTCTTAATGCGTTTGCTGTTGGTAAATGACTAGGTTCTTGATCACCAAACTCCATCAAATCATTAGCTTCAATCCTCCTTAACATATCTGCAGAAATGTTTTCATTTACTAATTTTTTGACGTAATATTGTTTTTTTTCAAACGTTATTTTACGTTTTGTTTTATCAACGCATTGCCAAAAGTTACCACTATAGGTACAATGGAAAATTGCTCGACTGTTATTTGAAGGTTTTTCATGAAGTACACCTTTAAGTTGACTACGACATGATTTACACTCGCCGTAAAATTCACAATAATTAACCCCAGATTCGTAAATCTTAGCCCTTTTATAGATAACAGAACACGCAATTTTTGTCTGTTCCCAAAAATGGCTGTGGACTATGTCAGTCCAAATACCAGGACTTAGTAAGTTGTAGAATCGTGTAGAGTCTTTTTCTTGATATTCTTTTTCACATTTTAATGACTTCCATTCCTCTTTACTTAAAGTTATTTTAAAGTCTTTATTCTCAATATTTTCACTGTCAGAAGATTCATTGTCAGTATTACTATCGCCTTCTAATTTTTCTGGAGTAGGACTACGTAGTTTATTAATATTCAATTTGCTTAAAATATCGTTTCTGGAATTATAATTTGTAGATTTTAATTGAAAACATGCTGCACTGATAACTGTTCCAAGACGATTTCTCAACGTGGATTTGATAAAATTCATGGAGGAAAATAGCTGCTCACATGTATATATAGAACCAAACATAGTCAATAATGAAAGTGCTAATTTTTTCAAGGATGTAAATTAATTTGGTAGACTTTTCCACTCAATAAGAATTAGGTTTTCGGTTTTTATACTGCTATCAATTTCACAATAATTTTTTTCCAGTTCGCTGTTTAAATTAATAAATTTATTTCTCCAAATTACATTTCCTTGAAATTATATTAATTCCATTTCCAAGTTATCGATATTTAGCCCTTCAAAAAAAGATAGATCAAGTTCATCACATGTAATTGTACCCGTATGTGGATATATTAAAAATTAAAAGGTTGGTTTTAGACATCGAAACTGTGAAAATCTATTAGAAAATAATTCAGCTGTATTTTCTAATATGTTCACATATTTTTTAGTTATACATTTGATGTCAGTCTGATTATCTTTAAAGTGTAATGAATTGTTCAGATGATTTTTAAAATGTGGAAAATATTTAAATTTTTTATTTTTAAGATCTTTACAATAAATTTCAATTTTTTTTTAAAAACCTTTGATATTTTCAAATATTGTAAAGACTATGTAACCGTACCCTTGAAGTTTTTTATTTAATTCATTATACATTGAAGTAAAATCAATGAAAAATATTAAATCGTTCAACCAATTTAAATCTTTAAGTTCTAGATAGTCTTGAGATTTTCAAATAAAAATAATCGTATTTCTTCTAGTTATTCAACAAATCGATAAAAAACTTGACCACGGCTCAACCAACGAACACTGTTATACATTAAAAGGCCAGCGTATAGTGATTCAATTTTATCTAATAATTTAGTAAATTGTCGATTATTTAAAGCACGAGATGAATGAAAATGACAACTTTTGTGACTACTTCCATTACATTTTGAAGCGATTTCAAGCTATCTTTAGCACACAATGCTTCTTGATGTATTAAACAATGAAAACTGATTAACAGATGAGAAATTTCTTTCGAAAAAAGTTGAAAAAATCCATTGTGTTTGCCAACCATATTAGGGGCACCATCCGTAGTTATTGAAACAATATTATTTATTTTTAAATTGGCGAATTCTTTAAGTACTACATTCATAATATCTTGACCAGTTGTTTTAATAGACATCGTCATTAATTTTATTAATTCTTCCCTCATAATATTAACACTACTGAATCTAACAAAAACTGCTAGTCGCGCCTGTGAAGTTACATCTGTATTTCGTCAAGACAGATTGAAAAATAATTTTCTGAAGCCAAATCTGTTTGAAGCTAATCTGTTACAGTAGAACTTCGATTAACCGTCACTCGATTAACCGTCACTCTCTGTTATCCGTCATCGGTCATCGCCGAAAAAAAAAAAAAATTAGGCGATTAGACGATTGTGATAAACTCGTCGTGGTGCCCAACATAGTAACTATAAAGTGTATAAAAATAGTTTGTAATATGTACATATCCAATATGAACGATAAACATGATAAACGAACTATAAATG